>JAAEAF010007926.1:0-60436 GCA_011037195.1 Triatoma infestans
GTTTTCCTCTAAAGTGTTATTTCAGTTTAATATACAATTCTGTCATCTAAATAATATTAATTAGAATTAAATGTGTTGTTGAAATTCCGAGTTTGAAAAAATCGGATGACCTGAAGTGCGTTTTTACTGAAATGTATTTTTCAGCGTTCTGGTATTTTCTCGAAAACGGCTCCAACGATTTTCTTTAAAGTTGGTATGTGTACTGTACATGTAGAGAGCTACAACTTTTATTTGAAACATTTCTCCTGGTAAAGTCATCTAAGGGACCTTTTGGTGGAAGGGTGGGGTTATATTTTTTCTTAAGTGCTATCATAGCTGATTATATAAGTCTAGAATCCCAACAAAATTAATAAAAATTAATGGCCAAAATTTCGAGTTTCAAGAAATTAGTAAACCGGAAGTGAGCTTTTACTGAACAGTTTTTTCAGTTTTCGACGAACTCCGAAGAATTTCATTAAATTTGGTACACTATAAAATTTGTCATTACAATTTTGAAACTAGAGTGGAAGTTGTGTGAGTGTATCACACCAGATTTTTAACTGGAAGAGTGGCCTGGTGAGAGTGGCCTGGGGAGAGGGGCATAATTCAAAAACGAAAATCTCAGGAATTTCAAATTTGATATTTCGATTGGGGGAGGGGATTTCCACATATACATTTCATTGAAAATTTGTTGCCCTCCCTGAATCACTTTTCTACCATTTTATTATTTTTCACAGCTTTCCAGGGAAGGTGGGAATATGAATAATGGCAAGCCGAGAGTGAGTGTTGGTTAACCCGTCTGTCGCTGCCATGACACTGCCCATCAAACTATTCAACAGAGAAATGTTAAAGATATAAACAAAAAAAATTAAATGAAATTATAACGAGATGTATATACGGCAATGGCCAGAAATATAAAAATCTCGTTATAATTTTAAGGCCTGACAATTTGAAAACCATTTCAATAAAATTGTGTAGCTAATTGGGAACGAATCGATTAGCGATATAGAGACTGCAAGTGACAGAGATCTCATCACTTGTTGGTTGTTGATTGTGTTCTGATATATTTTGTATATATACTTTTAAAGTGTTCAGACTGTATTGTTTAGTTTATTCAAATATCTCGTCCTTGTCCGTGAACCTGAGCAACAATTAGCACCTTTTTTGTTCGCAGAAAGTGAATAATTTGGGGGGGAGGAGGTAAGGAGATATGAATTAACTAAATTAACATCAACATGTGAAATTTTGTTCATAAGTTAATGCGTGCATCAATATAACAAGACTATTAGGTCTGAATTAAGATCTAATTGTAATAATTTAATAAACCCTTATATACACTGTGCAACAAATGTTTTTGCGTAAAAAACAAATTCTGCTTCAAACCATGGAAGCGCTCTTGCTCCCATGTGAAGGTCCCGGGGTGAGTGTAGAGCTACCCTTAGATTTGCTCTTCCTAAAAGCCTGTACAGCTACTAGCCTGTATCTATGACTAGATAACACTGCTCGGAGGCGGCAGTGCACTGAGAGTGCTCCGGGCACCAGTGACCAAAATGTTCAAAACATCTGCTGTGAAGCACTCACACTTTTTGTATTACTCCAATTAATACAATATAATAACAAATTTTCTTGGAAATTGCAACGTTTACAATCTTTAGTTGGGCTGGCCGTACAAACGGGGCCATACTTGTATATCTGCGCGGACTTGTATGCAGCGCCTTCGGTCAAAACCAACAAACAAAGCGATGCAGTTTAAATTTAAACCAAACTGATAGACTCCTATGACTCATCTGCTATATTTTTTCGGCAAATGTTTCAAAAAAGAGTGATATGTTTCTGTAATGCAATCAGCATTCCAGGTTTAAAGAAAATTCTGCCTGTAAAGTGGCACTTTCGGGAAATCTATTTCTTCGAATTTGGAATTCCATCAGTGTTTCAAATGTGTAATAATATTATGTAAGGTGGTAAAACCATATTGTACTGAAGTGGTATCCTAGACGAAAGCACAAGTTTAGTGTTCCCCCACCCCCCAAAACATCAATTTTCCCAGGTATGTTTCAAATAAAAGTGACAGATATTTATGTTGCAAATAGTATACCAAGCAGTGGCGTCTACTGGTATTCGCGATTGCGCGACTGAACCCCTCAGCTATTTGAAAAAAATAAAAAATAAAATAAAAAGTAACAAATTATCATATATTTATTACTTTCTCTTATTTTTTATTTCATATTTCAATTTCAAAAAATACGTATTTTCATTTTTATTTATATTAGTTTCAAACATTAGTCACAGTAAAAATTGTATATTGCCTGATATCAAATTTCAATCAAATCCAAGTAAATAAATAATGAATGATGTGAAAAAAATAATTTGTTTGTCAAATCCGAGGAGAATTAGACATAAAAGAATAGGAACGTATATCAATATAGGAGCTCACTTTAATGTGTTGTTTAATGTATTGTGCATTTTCGTACGATTGTAGGTATAATGCATGCACATATCAGGAGATGTATAAAATGTAGGAAGTTAGGGGTTCACAGTTCGGTATCGCGCTGGAGAATTTAATATATATATAAAAAATTTCTTTGTGTTAGTATAGAAAAGTGTATATTCCTTATTACTTTTTAAAATAAGAGTGGGGGTTACAAGCGCGATGAACATTACTTACGATCTTACGAACGAACTTACCAGATCTTACCCGGTGTTAAAAAAGTTGTTTTTAGCAAATGTTCTCTGTGTGCGTGTGTGTGTATGTGTGTGGGTGTGTGTGTATGTGAAGAACATAGCTCAAAAACGAAAAACCGTAGAAAGTTGAAACTTGATATTCCGTTTAGGAATCACCGTGGGATCTGACCCCAAGTTTATCTGTCAAAATTCTTCAACCGGAAGTACCACTTTACTAGTTTTTTTTTTGCAATTTTCTCAAAAACGGCTCCGACGATTTTCTTCAAACTTGGTATATCAACTACATATACAAAGAGGTACAATTTTTATTTGAAACATTTCTCTGGGAAAATTCATTTAAGGACAGTTATAGGCGAGGGGGTGGGGTTAGGTTTCAGCTAAAGTGCTATTTCAGTTTATTAGACAATTCTATCATCTAAATAATGTTAATTACAATTAAATATGTTGTTAAAATTCCGAGTTTGAAAAATCGGATAATCGGAAGTGCGCTTGCTTTACCACTTTACTAAATGATTTTTCATTTTTTCAAGATTTTCTCAAAAATTGCTCCGACGATTTTTTTGAAACTTCTTATATAAACTAAACATACAAAGATGTATAACTTTTATTTAAAACATTTGTCTGGTAAAATTCATTTAAGGGTAATTTTAAGGGAGGGGTGGGGATATATTTTTCTCTAAAGTGCTCTCATAGTTGATTATACAATTCTATCATCCAAACAAAAGTAATTAGAAATAAATAGATGGCCAAAATTCGGAGTTTCAAGAAAATTAGTAAATCGGAAGTGCGCTTTTACTGAACAATTTTTTCAGTTTTCTACGAATTTCATTAAATTTGGTACACAAACTATAAAATGTGTCAATTATAATTTTGAGAACTGGAGTAAGAGAAAGTTGTGTGAGTGTTTCACACCAGATTTTTTGTGATGTGCCTGTGCCAATGTGAGGATTTTTATATATTATTTTTATATTTATAAAAATTTGATGTTGGTATTGGTATTTAAAACATCACTAAGATATATGACCCAGCAAAGAATCAATGCTAACTCATTGACATTTCCTTTGAACCGAAACACTTTATTTAGATAATACAAATTTCCGTTAAGTTAACCACTTAATTTTTGGACTCAAATGGTACACCTCTTTTTTTCGCAGTTCTTCTCTGGATCACATTGACAGATTTATTGTTAATTTAACATATTTACTTGTAGGGGTGGGATGCAAGTTTTTACCTGACTGCTGGCTTACTTCATGATTTCTATCTAGCCAAATTACTAATAATGATAGGTAATGTAAGTATTTAAAAAAAAAATGTTGAACCCCCACATATCCTATTCAGGAGCCGCCACTGATACCAAGTTTAAAGAAAATCGTTGGAGCCGTTTTCGAGAAAAACTTTTCAATTAAGTCGAACTTCCGGTTGATGGATTTTGCTCGACTTGTTGTCATATGCAGTGTCGCAATACTAGATTAAGATGAACTACAATTACAATATAGTATTACAATGAGAGATGTTGCCACTTTTAAGATTTGTAAACTACAATTCCAATATACGTGTTAAATTTTCGAAAATGAGATATGTTCCATAAAACTAAATCATTTTCTTTTAGTTAGAAAGTTTTGACATTACTAAGTGATATTTACATACCATTCGCTAAAAACATTTTACTCGTATTCAAGGGACCTCAGAATATGTTAAATGTTCTACATATTCTTATAATAATTCTACCTTTTACTAAGAATAAGTGAAAGTAAAAATTCATATGACTCTGGGGTCTTGATCAAACGCCATTTTTTAATTATGATAGATTTAAGGGAAAATACCGTTATATTATCAGTGACATAGAGAAAGGGTATTCCTTGTGCAGGTACAATAATCCAGTCGCTGTTAGGCTGACGGGTAATTATGAACATTTTCTTATGGAATCCTTAATTTGTGTCCTGGCTGCAACCACTGTGGTTGACAATTTTTCTGACCTAGCTTCGATATCCAATTTACAACATTGGCAGAAATGGTTTGGTCGTAAGGATTAGGTTTGTTGTAAAAGTTTTTAATGTACTTTATATAATTCTTCTTAAAATACGAATTGTTGTTTTAACTTCATTTTGGGTTTATAACAAGTTTATTAAATAATATTTAATATACAAAAATAAATACCTGCATGTATGGACCATGTCAAAGAGATGATCCGCTGTTTTAAACCATTACGGGATGAAAAATTGGGAAATCAGTTTTTTGTCACACTGCACATTGAATTCGCGTGTTCTAGATAATAATAAATGGTTTAGTTGAATGAAAATTACAATATTCACTAGACAGGGGGGTCTCGCAAGACAATTCAATAAAGATGAATGGACCAACTAAAAATAAATAAAAACAAACTTGATCGAACTGTATAGCTGATATGTAAGAGGAAGACTGAGTTTGGTTGAGTGTGTGCAGTGACTGAAGTAGATGGTGGTGGGGAGTGTAACAGAGGGATGTCCAGGTAGAACTGGCTGCCACAGTCCGCAGTCGTACTCCATTACTCTCATTAGACTGGCAGCCATCTCGCCCGCAGTAATTAAACATTACGAACTTTAGAAACTACAATACAATACAGCATTACAATGAGAGTTTAGTTCATTAAATTAATTTTTTTTTTTTTTAGTTAGAAAGTTCTTTGGTTTTGACAGTAATTAGTAAGTAGACGGTAATGAGTTTTTCTTAGCAAATTAGCTTCACCATTTCTTAGTAAAGCATAGAATAAAAGAGAACTATTGAATGGTAGGAACACTGTATTAAATGGTTGGGACAAAGGACAGTAAATATATTACATTAAACGTGCTAGTGAAAGTAGGTAAGACCAGCTGTGCTGCACTTGGATTTTTTCTTCCTAGGAGCCTCTACAGCTCACTGTCCGGTGATGGATAGTGTAGGCTGTAAGGAGAGTACACTGTCCGGAGGCCGGCAGTGCACTGAGAAGGCTCCGGGTGCTAATGACCGTAGATGTTGACACGCCTTAAATAAACAAAAATTTAGTTTTTTGTTCTATTCACCCTATTCTGCATTCAATTCAAATTTTCGAGATTAAGTTCTCTTCAAAAATACATGTTTTGAGGTGTGTGTGTGTGTGTGCGTGCGTGCGCGCGCGTGTGTGGATGCAAAATCGCGGAAAGTTTAAGCATGATATTTTATTAAGGTATTACAAGGATAACCGACAATAAGGGGATGTGTGTGTAGATTACACAAATAAAATCTATTGCGCCCCTAAGGATATCCTACTAGGTTCATTAAGTGTTATTGTTAGAACATAGAATGTAGTCGTCTGAAAGAGTGTATGTGAGACGATGCCAGAGTCTGCATGAGTAGTTTCGATAACTATAACCAACTGTGCAGGCCTTATGTTTGTAAGTATTGTACATGTTGCTGTGACAAGTAACCCGCTAAAGACGCCAAGATCCATAAAGAAATGACTACTCTATTTCCTTCTACAGAATATTGGTGTACTTTGTCACAACCAAAACTTCTTGCAGAAAGATATAACATTAGATTATATGACGTTTTAGGCTTCCGCATTCATTGTTACGGAAAAAAGTCTTCGGTTTGAGTACGCATCAATGGTTTATTATAAACCGACGTTTCGCCCACATAGCGAAACGGGCCTCTTCAGGTTATTATTGACTTGATTACTAAATCAGCACTGTCAAATATATGATGGGTAGCTGTAGAACAAGCAGAGAGGGCAAGGCGGGGGCATTACTTTCCCCTCGATCTTGCACGTAACTGGGCATTACTCAGTTTTCCCTTTCATGAATTATTAAACCCACCTCAATACCCGTAGCCATTAGGAAGGTTTTGCAAAACCCTACAATTCTGCTCCATTCGTCCATATTTGTACAAGTAGTGTTTTGTAAAGTGTGAGTGCATTTGGTAGAATTACCAATTTGAAGAAAAATGATTAAATGGAAGCGCAAATGTAAATAAGTTTTTCATTTTTTTGGAATTGTCTCGAAAACGATTATAGCGATTTCTTTTAATATTGGAATGTGCACTACTATGTGCACGGATAGAAACCTAACCTAGTTACGTTCTAGGAGACGTTTTAGTTAGGTGCGAATTTAAACAGCCGCCATAAGCTGTATTAGTTGAGCCACCAAGTTACACTCAGTTATTCCTGTTGACCCACTTTTGTTTATGCAGGCCAACTAATCGTCGGGTTTAAAAACAATTCGTCCATTAAATTGCAATAAAAGTAAGTCGTGAGTGTGTCGACACCACATTTTTTGTTTGTTTTGAAATAATTTTTTTCACGCACTCCTAGATCATTTGCTAACAACATTTATTTTTTGCAATCGTTGAATAATCTGACGAATATTATACTGAATCTAGTGAAGAAAGTTCAACTTTCATACACAAGTGAGTTGCACACTACTTTCTCTCACTAGTGTGTAAAAGTAACATACAACTCTAGCCTGACATCTAGCGACAATATGCGAAAACAGTATCAAAACAAATCCTAGATACTGCAGACTTGAGGTTACATATTGGGTGGGAGAGAGGATTTCACTTGAATTAAAATACTCTCTAGTATTTGCAACTTTCACATTTTTGTATATTTATATGAATTAAGAACTAATTTAAGACGGTTCAGAAAAAGTATATTTAAGTCGTGAGCGAAGTATATTTTACGACTCTTGCTGCGCTCGTGCGGCCAAACTCTGAACTGGAGTGTGTAAACAGCCACACTTCTCTCACGAATCAAATAAATATCTATTCCCCATATTCGGGGGCTAAGTGTATTCCATAAAAACTCACTTTCTAAAATGTGACGCGATCCTCTTATCGCAGTAAGAGGTACTATTAAGTAATTAATAGACGGACATCTGTTATTGTTAGTATTTTGCCTCCCATATTTTTGGTTAATTGAAGCATTAAAGTGACGAACTCTGTATTAAATAATTCGTTCAAAAGACTTACGTTCGTAGTAAATATAGTTACTAGATATGCCAGTGAAAGTAGGTTTGTCATGCACTCATTTACTTGGGTTTGTTTATAATAAAATTTAAAGTATGCTAACTAAACTGAAACATAAGCACATTCTTTAAATAAGAAACTGCCCCTATGTTGCAAGGATCACTTAATAGTGGGGTACAACAGTACAACCTTGAAATCTTTTACCTCAATGTTGGTTTTGTAATTTACAAAAATAAAGTTTCCAAAGATTGCCTTTCAACCGTACTCAAGTAGTAGTCCATTTTATGAAATTGTTTGTTTAATACATAAACATTAAAGCAGCTTAATGATTCAATAGCCTCAAATTCAACTATTCAATTTATTGATTTATTGATATAAAGGGCGATGCCTATTTCTTTCTTTTTTGACTACGTTACTCACTATTCAGCCAATAAAATATGTTTGATTGAACTAACTAAGCGCATTCAAACATCACGCAAGCATACTCTAACGTAACATCTGATACTCACTAATAAATTATCAATAAATACAAACGCACTATAATCTAACGCCTAACCAAAAACGCGCACATTCTACATTCAGACCTTGGGGTGCAGGGAGTATTCGATATTCCTCGCACCCCTTCGTACTAGCCTAAGCTTAAAAACTATTAACTATATGTATACAAATCATAATTGTTTGCAAATATTAAAAAGGAGAGAAAGCAAAATATAAATGATGAGAAAGTTAATAAATTAAAATAAAAAGTTAAATTAAAAGAGGGAAAGAAAAGAAGAGAAAAAAATAAAATAAAGTAAAATTTGAAAATATGTACATATGTATTTTCATGTACAAAATATATATTTCTTACATAAAGAGGGATGGGGTACTCGATATTTTGCCACCCCTCATAAAACTTAGCCTAAAACATTCATACCACAATCACGCCAATAAATACATTCATACTTCTTAGTAACTTCAATCAAAGCATCTACCACAAAGATATTATTACTGTTCCGGCCTATCGATGTTTATCGATATTTGGTTGATCACATGGCAACTACATAAGAGGGAGATTACACTTTGGGGATATTTGATGGTGTGAAAAATAGTTATATGTGTATATATGCTATTGCTTACTGTGTAGTCATTGTTCTCTTTGTTTAGCATGATAATAGTTTCAAATTGTGTTTACTTTCAAATATATTTTGTTTTGCAAATAGATAATCTGAGTTTGTGTAGAGATATTATTCGCCTCCTTAACCTCTCCCACAACCAAGAGACAAGGTAGAAATCTCTTATGGAACATTTCTGGCGACCGTGATAGGACTTTTTCTTCAAGATGGATAGTGCTAAAAGGTCTAGGGTGGCTAATAGAGCTGTTTTTACCAAACTTTACAACCAAATTTTAAAAATTTTTGTTTCAGATTCTAGTGATGTTGAAATGCAAACATCATTTGCCATATAGACAAGTCGTTAAAAGCAACAGCACTACAAAAATTAGACCTGTCTTTGATGTATCCGCCAGAGAAAAGCATTGCCCTTCATTAAATGACTGTGCTGAAAAGAGATCTAATTTAATGAAATTAATTCCTGATATTCTCCTTCGTTTCAGAATGAAGGAAGTTGGCGTTGTCAGGCAAGTGGATTCGTCGAGATGACCAATGGGGAACCTTTGTTCGTGACTGAGTTGAAGAGATTCAGTTCCTGACATCAAAAGATAGATGGTTCCACGATTCAGGGAACGTCATCTAGCTGACCTCCCATCTGATGCTGTTCAGCTTAAGTATTATTGAACAAAATGGTGGGAGGGTCTTGAATGAATCAGAAATGTGCCACCCGAGTGGCCCCACAGAGCATTCCTCAATACGACGAAAAGAAGATAAATAAAGAGAGGAAGAAGACTGTAACTTCATCGTTGCTTGGACCAGTAGAAGGATCGGACTGGTTCTACAAATACTTCTCCAGCTTTGAAAGAACTGTGCGCCTAATTGGGTGGATGTATCAGTTTTTTGAAAACTGTTGCAAATTTGGCAGGTACGGAAAAATCAGAGAGGATTTGACGACTGCTGAAGTCATTAAAGCTGAAATTAAATTATTTAACTTATCCAGCGAGATAGCTTCGAAGGCGAAAGAGATAAGAAACTGTTGCTTCGTGCTCCTCTTTAGATAGTGAAGGAATAATTCGCTTAAAAAGTAAAGTGGCCAATCGGCAAAATTCACATGCAGTACTTCCAGGGACACATACGGTCCTACAAAGGTTGGTACGAGGTGTGCATGAACGAGAATGCCACTTAGTAGTACAAGCGCTACTCACTATACTTTGGGAAAATTTTTGGAACATTGGTGGACGAAAAGCGATTAGTTTTGTCATGCGGAAGTGCGTAAGGTGTCGCCGACAAGAGTCCAAAAGGATTCTGCTCTCTGATCGAGTACGTGAGACTTCAGCTTTCGAAGTTACTGGAATTAATGTTGCTGGCCCTTTATATCTCAAGTCAAAGCGAAAAGTCTGGGTATGTGTATTTGTTTGCGCCGTATATCGTTGCAATACATTTGGAACATTTCTACTGAATCATTCCTTCAGGTACTTCGGCATTTCATCGCTAGAAGAGGACGCGCTACTGTGATCTATAGCGACAACGGCACCAATTTTGTAGGTGCAGAAAATGCATTTAAGGATCTAGAGAAGACCAAAATATAGAAGTATAGTTCAATCAGAAGAATTGACTGAAAATTTATGCCTGCTCCATCTCCATGGTGGGGCGGATGGTCGGAGCGAATAATCGGCCAAGCGCTTTTTGCACAGAATATTGGGAAACACTTGTCTTGAGATCGAGGAAATGACACCTGTACTTTGAAATTTCCAGGCCAATAGCTAAAGGTTGTCCGCAGGGCTCGGTGGTAGGCCCGTTCCTGTGGAACTTGGTCATGGATGGACTGCTAGAGCATATAGAGAATATGGATTATTGTGATTCGGTTGCATACGCTGACGACCTTGCAATAGTCGTACATGTTGATTCTCGTCGGGAGTTAGAAGAGCGTGCTAGCGCTGTTGTAACCCGAATAAAGAACTGGTGTCAAGGAGAGAAGCTGCTGATTTCGTTCGAAAAGTCCAAAGTGATGCTAATGAAAGGCAAAATACCACTAGTGGCGCGTACGACTAGTGGGTATTTTCTTTAAAGCCTCCCCACTTACGCCCGCTATTGCCCCAGTCAGCTCCGTGACCGCCTTATCAACACCAGCAATGGTATCCTCTTGGACATGTATGGGAGCAATACTGCGCTGTAGGAGTGTCTTATATCTTTCCCAGTCAGCATGTTTGACTGAGTATCTTTCTAGACCCTCATAGGCGAGACATGGCTTGGTGTCCCAGGCAACTTCGAAAAGTATAGCCCTATGGTCACCAGTCACCCAGTCAGTCACCTTCCAACCATGTACCCTGTCAACAGCAGAAGCTGTGCACAGTGTAACATCCAGATTGTGCTAAGCGCAGTTCCCATTTCCTACATAAGTCTTTAAATGTCCTGGCATGTTCACGACGCACAGATCATTAGAGACAATGCACTCCTCAAAGTACCTGCCTCTGTCATCCAAAGCGTCGTCATGCCACATAGGTGACCATGCATTTATATCAGCGGCCACGATTATCTTTTTCCCTCTATTTTCTTGCAAGAGCCGACTTAAATGAGCTATAGACGTCGTTATGTCGCACGACGGCTGGCAGTACAAGCTTACCAGCATCAACTCAACGCCATTTGCAGCCGTTAACAATGACTAGTGCTGTATTGTGGCAGACGCAATAGAGTGATGTCTGGATATCCATCTATCACAGGGAAGCGTGGACGATACGATGTTGCAATCCCAGGCCCTTAACGCTTCCTTGGAACATGTAGGGCTCCTGGATTAACGCAACATCTATTCCTTTCGTATAGATGAGCTCTCGTGCCTCGGCCATTACTGTTTTCGAGCGTTGCGCATTCAGCTGCAACACTCTCAGGCCATTGTTCGTTGAATTATGGGCTTCCTTCCATAATCTGTGTTGGCTTGTTGTCGGTCTAAAGCTTTTAGGTACGCTGGGCATTTCAAACTTTTAACAGAGTGGCTGTGCGGCTTCCGGAACACCTTCCAGGCAGCACATGCCGGGGCTTCGGCTTTCTTTGGGCACTTCTCATAAACATGTCCTTTAGTGGCGCAGTGTCCGCAAGTCGGCTCTTTTTCTTTGCAGAACTTTGCCACATGCCCATATGCTTGACACTTGTAGCAGCGTGATACCTGTTTGTGATCCATCACCTTACAGCGATTCCACTCTATATACACCCTGCCGCTACTCAGGGTTCCTTTTAGCAGAAGTTCACGCATTTTTGGCGTTACCTCTACTACCCAGTTTTGAGACCCATTTTTGCTTGCACCTGACTTAGCCACCAATACTCTTAAGGAGTCCTGGAATTCAGGTTTCGGCAATACCGATCCTAGGTTTTGTTCAAAGATAGCTTTCATAATTCTCGCCTCGTTGAGGTCGCTCGGTACATCAAAAATGATCATTTTAGGAAGCCTTTTCTTAGGCAGCTCAGCCTGGAGACCAGCATTTCTCAACTTATCATTATTTAATAGGGCTCAGCGCCTGTTCAGGGCCGGTTTTGGCGCTATGCGCTAGGTACGGTGCTAAGAGTGTGTTCTAATTTTGAATTTTGTACTTTGTGATTGTGAATCTGTTATCAATGCGAGGCCTATACTTATGTGTCAAAGGGCAGCGCGGTTCTGGTTCCGCTTACACCGTCCTTGTTTATAAGTGACGTTAAACAAAATGGAGTTCCCAAATGGACAAGATACACTGCTGTAATCTGAACAGTAGATTGGCTTATCGTCAAAAATTGAAAGAAAACCTCCGGAGACGTTTTAGTTCAAATAGATAATCTGAGTTTGTGTAGAGATATTATTAGCCTCCATAAGCTCTACCATAACCAAGAGACAAGGTAGAAATCTCTCTTAGCAATTACAGAATATAATATACTCAACGGAAAGGAGCGTCTAAATATTTATATAATTCCGTAAACATTCTATCTCTTTCTGTTTTATGCAGATGATATGTCATCACTATATGTTCAAAATTTTCCTCCGCATTACATACATTAAATTAGGTGACACTCTAATATTTATTCTATGCAAATAAGCTGCACAAACAGCATGGTTCGATCTTAGACTGCTTTCTGCCATTACTTTATATTTATTTACCCCGCATCCTTTAAACCATGGCTGTTTGGTTAAGGTCTTTACGATATTTTTATTATTATTATTATTATTATAAATGCTCAAATGATGGTCAGGCGAGTTCCCACTTCTCTTGTATTGTTAAACACTACTACAATAATTGCAAGTTAACAAATGTTTCCATAGAATATAGATTTTCCTGTAATTAATCAACAACTTCATAATATAGATGCCAACAATGGCAATATAGACATACTATATCGCTAACAAACCAATAATAATCATAGAAATAATATACTGATATAATATAGAGATAGTACTGATATAATATATATATATATACTATGATATAACAGTACTAATTATATATATATATATATATATATAATATAATATCATAGAAATGACTCTTTCTAGATGGAAATTTCGCAGATCTTACCTTGCCTGAATTTATATGCGTATTTTATATAAGATGCAAGAGCGAGCCAGTATTTACCTACAGAGTTCACTTGTAATTATAACATTCCCAAAGTATTGCTGCCTATACTCAGTCAACCCAGCGCTTTCTGTTAAAAAATGATGTAATCCTCCATGGTACGCATACTGCACAAGGGACAGTAAACCATCGTTTCGGGTACCCAAGGTTTATAAGTCAAGTTCAACATATCTGACCTAATTTTAATTATTACTCTGCAATTTTGAAAACTTTGTGAATTCAGATAATTTTTTTGCAAGGAGAAGTTTAAATAACTATAGAGAAGGTGGTATGTGCTATTTGTAACTCTAGACAGTGGCTCATTTCATTTTCCACCATCTTTTTCAATAGTTCATCCGATATTTTACTCCATTGACTGTTATCCATATTGAACTTACTCAATAATTTGTATTTGGTTAGTAATTCGAACCACTCCCCTGCCCAACTAATTCTCTTATTTAATATTCTATTTGCCACAAATTTCGGCACAACTTTTTTAATATATCTGAGATGTAGACGAAGCGTACATAAATACATACTTTGCAGCCCAATTATCTATAACAGAAAACAGCTTGGGGTATTTTGTGGAAGGCCAAAAACCTTTTTAATGAACAAATATTGAACTTTTTCCAACTCTTCGTATTGTTGCCATCCCCCAGTTTTGCGAACCAAACACGAAATAGCTGGAATAGATGTTGCAAGGAATAATTTCACTTTAGTGGAAAAACTAATATCTTTATTGGAACACCTACCGAGTTCAGAGCTAATTTTGCTGGTTTTCCAAATTACATGTTTATATTTAATATCGAGGTGAACTTCACACCAAGGTACTCATATTCGTTTACGTTTACGATACTTTTATAGAACTTCCCTTTTACTTGTTGACCATATTCTTCTTACCATTTTCAAAATCAGGCATCGGTAATTCGATATTTATAGGTTCTCCTGACTAGTGGCTTCTTTTGCAATATAATCTACTATTTCGTTATTTTTAATACCACAATGACCCCTTATCCATACAAAATTCACCCTTACGCTCCTTTCTGCTAGCGTTGCTAATAATCCTAACATCTCTTTAAATAAGTGCTTCACATTCGAGGACTTTCCAGTATTATATAATTTATTCAACACACCCTTGCTATCACTTAATATTGTAAATTTATTATAAGATAATGTATTTATATATTTCAGTTAATGATAGCTACCAGTTCTGCTAGACAGAAGCATAACTATTTAAACCAGATAATTCGCAAAATTTTCTTTGCGTGTCATATATAGCGATCCCTACTTTATCATCCAATTTAGAACCATCAGTATAGATTTCATATTGTAACGCAGCCAGTGGTGCCATCTAGGAGAGGAAGTAGGAACCTCAAGTTCTCTTGGTGGCCGCTAGGAAGCGCTGGCGACGCGCTCTAGTTCTTTCCGGAAGGATTGAGAAGATTCTAGAAGATTCTCCTCCGGTATAAATAGTGGGACCGCAGAGAGTTTTGCAGAGTCTTCTAGTTACAAACGAAGTGTACGTTTGTGGAAAGTGTATAAAAAGTGAACAAAGTGAACTTTTGTGGTTTAAACTGTGAACTAATTATTATTATTTTTTTTATTTTTATTTAAGGCGTCTCATCATCTGTGGTCATTTGCGCCCGGAGCCTTCTCAGTGCACTGCCGGCCTCCGGACAGTGTTCTCCCGTTACAGACAACACTGTCCATCACCGGACAGTGGGCTGTAGGGGCTCCTAGGAAGAGAAAATCTAAGGGCAGCACGACTGGATTCGAACCCGTGATCTCCGCGTTGCTAGTCCAGCGCGCTACCACTGAGCTAATCCCTTCCCTGAACTAATTAATTATTATTAAGTGTTGTATTTTGTAATTTATTGTGTATAACAATAAATTGATGTTTTCTTTATTGAAGTTTAGAGTATTTTATCTATACGAACCCACTTAAAACTGTTGCAGTAGCTAGTTTAGAGGGAAAAACGTTACATTTGGTGTCAGAAGTAGGACAAAATCTCTAAACAGGTAACAGTTTAGTATCAGTTTTGTTTATGCCCATAAGTACCAGAAGTCAAACGCGGAAAATGGAGGAAATGAAGACATTTTTGAAGGAAATGAAAAGAGGCCAGGACGAAATGAAAGACGAAATAAGGAAGAGCCGGGATGAAATGAACGAAATAAAGAGCGGCCAGGATGAAATAAAAGACAAAATAGAGAGGGGCCAGGATGAAATGAGAGCAGAAATAAAAAGGGAGATAAATAAGGTCCAAGAAGAAATAGACGAGGTCCAAGAGGAGGTAAAATCCGAAATGGAGAGGAAGATAGACGAGGTAGAGCAGTATGTAAGACGCCGATTGGAGAGCACGGAGACTGGCTTGCCCAAGGTTGGAGTTGGAGCCACTCCAACGGCAGACATACAGGAAAATGAAGGCCCTCGAGTGGCGTTCAGAACTCTTACGGAAATCAAGCCCGCCAGTCTACGGCGGAGCATCATCGTTAACTATTTGCTACAATTTAATGCTGACGCTTCCGCAAATGGATGGAGCGAAAAAAAGAAAGTAACATCACTGATTATCTCGCTGCGGGGGCAAAGCGCTGGAGATCCTCCAGAGCATTCCGGATGATCACCGAGGAGATTTTGCCCATTTGAGCGAACACATAGAGAGGAGGTTCGGCGACAAACATATGCAGGAGCTGTACAGGACGCAGTTCAAAACACGGCGCCAACACCCGGGAGAAACACTCCAACAATTTAGTGCCGATATCTCCCACTTGGTTAGCATGGCGTTCCCCGGCCTAGATGACAATCTTTTCGAGGGATTTGCTGCGGATGCTTTCGCCGACGGCCTGAAGGACCCCGAATTAAAACAGGCTATCAAGTTGGCCAGATCAAGGACGATCGGGGAAAATAAAAATCACAAGCTTTGATAAAATAAAAATATATTATATTATATATATGACATATATATGACCTAAAACTTCAGCCTATATTGAGAAATTAAAAACAAAACAAATCAAATCATTCCACTTTGATTCACTTTAGGAAAATTTCATAAAATTTAAAACTTAAATTAACAAACTTCCTAAAAGAAAGAAACAAATCGAATCATTGCACTTTGATTCAAAATAGGTAAATTTCATAATGAAACTTAAACTATAAACGTTAAAACAAAATTCCTATAAGAAGGAATTTAGACTAAACAATCAAATAATTGGACCTTGATTCCAAGTAGGTGAATTTTATTGCTTCAGAAACACTGATAACATGCAATGGACTTGTGTATAATCAGCGAATGGGAGAATAAAAACTGACACTTCTTATTTACTGCGATGAACACATAATACATATTGACACTGGACTTACATAACATCGGTCTTCGACTTGACAAAATGCGTCGACCAAAGGGTACAATTTTTATATTTTTATCTTCATAACCAATTTTTACATAAATTTCATTATTAACTTACTATCCATTCATAAATATCATTAATGTTTACATACATTTTATTATTAACTTACTATCCATTCATAAATATCATTAATGTTTACATAAATTTCATTATTAACTTACTATCCATTCATAAATATCATTAATGTTTACATAAATTTCATTATTAACTTACTATCCATTCATAAATATCATTAATGTTTACATACATTTTATTATTAATTACTACTTAATATTTATCTACTATCCTTGAATCTTTTCTTTGCTTCTCTTCTTTGAATATTTTCATTTTTATTAACCTTATATTTTTTAACATTACCTTTTTTAATCCTTATTTTCCTATATTTTATTAATTATACAAAATACACACACAAATGTAATTATACTCCTAGATGGATCGTATCGTGTATATATTTAAAAAAAAAAAAATGTTAATTTTAATCATTGGTCATAATAATGCTAATTGAATATTGTATTAAATTTTATATTGTAATTGTCCGTATGTTTTTCAAATTTTTTTTTTTCAATGTTAATTACAACTATCAAAACAACTATTAGCCTTATATGTAAATACAGCGATTAGAAATATTAAAAATAATAATAATAATAATAATATATTTGAGTTTTAAAAGTATCTTCTTTAATACTTGTTACACTAGATTTTCTCCCTTAGTGTATACATAGTCAAGTGCTCCGGCTAGACTACAGTGGAGACGGGCTGGGTTCATAGGATTTTCCAAATGAATAAATAACACTGTGCAGGAAAGGAATAATAGGGCAGAAATCCTGTATATAAAAAAAGAGAACAAATAAATATAGGTAAAGAGAAAAGGAAAATTGGGCGCCACGCTGTTTAAAAGTCAATTAAGCATAAATTAAAATTTGGGAAAGGAAACAAAAAAAAGAAAAGAAATCAGAAAATTACTCACGGTAACAGCGAACCGTAGAGCTGAGTAGGTAATCAGTAGACCGCTGTGCTGCTATCTCTGGTCAGAATAAACATATCTGGGTAAAATGTAGCTACATACATATACGCATTTATTTCAAAGAACACTTTGTATATTCATGAAACTCCAGTCTACAATTTATAACAAAAAAATTAACGTATTTCCGGGCCCTGGAAATAGTAGAAATCAAAACAGAATACATCCACTTTTAAACTAGACGAACTAATTACAAGAAAAATATATGCATTAAACAAAAAAATTATGTTTCTTAAATTTAAAAAAAATTAAATTTACATTAAATAAATATACAAAAAAAACTGTTCTACAATAAAATAAAAGTCTTCCAGTCTTAAAAAAAAGAAAAATATATGAACGAAACTGTTCACTTATGTTGTGGGAAATAACTTTTCTACTTATTTTCCACACTGAGGTAGCCGCCGGCTTATTACCACTATTGTTCGTATTTGATTAATTAAATGTAAGGTTTTATAAAAATACTTGCGGTGTGCAGATGGGTTATTCCTTTTTTTTTTCCTTTCCTCGGCGTGTCCAAATCCGTCTTCTTCCTGCGATATCCGGGACGCCTTCTTCCTCTAGATGACCCGTCTGTCGGACAACACGAGGAGAGCCGAAGGTGCTCTTAAAAAATCCGGCAATGCCGTAAAAAAAAAAGGAAATTCAAAAACCAGCACTCACTGTACGATGTGCTTAAGCCAAGCGGCGGCTACGAACTAACTGTTCTCTCGCGCATACGGACGCACGCACGTAGTTGAACCACAGTAATGTTTATACATTAGTCCAGAGTCTACTGTAATTCTTCTAATCTGGCCCGACATACAGCACAGCCGTACTATAATAATGAATTTAACATAAAATATATATATATATATATATTTTTTTTTTTAAATTTAATTTTAAATCTAATGTAACCGTCTTTATGGCGGGGTACGAAGGAATGGAAGAATTATGGATCGGGAGGAGAAGTCTCACTGTAGTTTCCCATCTATCCCGAGTGAATACTATGCTGGGTGTGGCTTTAAATCTTTGACATGCCAGATACCTAAATTCCTACCTTCCAAGTCCTCTACCTCAGCTATGATATCGGAGAGCATTCGAGTGATTCTAGCTTGCGTGTATTTGGGAGCGAGCTTGGCACTAAAATGGCGGCTCGCATCTGATAGGACCATATTCCGTTTGCAAACGATATCTCCAGCATTATACTCCATGGATCTCCTTCTCAGATCGTAGTTCCTTCGACCCCTTTCATAGGCTCGGCCGAGTCTATCCTGGATCTCTTGGTATAGCAGTGGAAGTCTAGATATCTTCTCCAGATGGGCTTGTCTGTCTACCTCAGGGACGCATAAGGAGTTAGGCATAGGATCATAATCCTTTCCTGATCTTTTCAGTTCTCTTCCAAAATTGATGAACGCTGGGGTCATCCCGGTCGCTTCATGAACTGCGGTCTGGAGCGCGAACGACAATTTCGCCAGATTTTTGTCCCAATGCCTATGATTTCCCTTCACGTAGGAAGCCATCATGGTTTTTAGGACTCTATTTACCCGCTCCGTCGGGTTGGCTTGTACCAAGCAGTACATCCATATTCTTCCAACATGTGCTTGAATTCTCGGCTCTGGAATTGACTCCCATTGTCACAGATGATCCTCTGTGGAGCTCCGAACTTCAAGATTACCTGATCCTCTATAATAGCCGTTACCTTCTTCGCCGTAGCTTTTCGCATCGGTACCATAATGCTATATTTCGAGAAATAGTCCACCGCCACCAGAAGAAATCGGTTTTGCTGAGAGGAGACGGGTAGTGGACCCATGATGTCCACGGAGACTATTTGCCAAGGCTGTGACACCAGCTTCTGTTCTCCCATCAGACCAGCGGGAGGGCGCTGGGTCGGCTTACACTCCTGGCAGATAGTACATCTGGCAACATAACGGGCCACGTCAGCAGCCATAGCTGGCCAGTAATATTTTTCTTTCACCCTCTGCAGGGTTTTAAAACTCCCCAAGTGTCCAGAAAGGGGGCTGTCGTGCATCTCTGATAGGATATCCATTCTTTGATCTTTGGGCACCACCAGCTTCCATCCAGATGGTTTTCCAAGTAACTCATGTGGGCCGTCCTTTACTCTCTTGTAGAGTTTCTTATTCTCCACAACTCTCCAGCTCGGATATCTTCCAGGTTTCCCCTTCACTTCTCGTAACATCTTCGAGTACCAAGGATCCACATCTTCAAATGAAAGATTTATGGCTTCAACGCATTCTTCTGCTGCTCTGGATAATGCGTCGGCCGCTGTATTTTGTCTCCCCGGACGATGTTCCATGGTGAACTGGTATTGCTGTAATTTGATCGCCCACCTGGCCAATCTTCCCTGCGGGTCCTTGAGATTCTTCAACCACAGGAGAGAATGATGGTCTGTGATTACGGTGAAGTTCACACCTTCCAGGTAAGGTCGAAATTTATTCACTGCCTATTGGTTTTTCTCCCTCTTCAAACTTTTGCGACAGAACAGCACCAAGCCCTGAAGTAGATGCGTCTGTCTGTAGAATAAAAGAGCGACTGAAGTCTGGGCAAGTCAGTATTGGTGCGGAGACCAAGACTTCCTTCAATTCTTTAACAGCCTGATCCTGTCTTTCTCCCCAACTCCATTTCTTGTTTTTCTTAAGCAGCTCTGTCAGCGGGGCACTAATCGTTGAGAAATGGGGCACAAATCTCCTATACCATGATGCGAGGCCTAAGAAGCGTCGCACTTGCTTGACCTTTTGTGGTTGAGGAAAATCCAAAATCGCTGCTACTTTTTCTCGATCCACATGCAGTCCTTCCTTATCTACTACATATCCTAGGTACTTTAGCTCAGGCCTGCATACTTGTGCCTTATCCCAATTAACAGGAGTCCTGCTCGTTGTAATCTTTCCAAAACCTGTTGTAGGGTTGCCAGATGTTCTTCAAAGGTCCTAGTTACCACCACTATGTCATCAAGATAGACAAAAACTTTTGGCTCTAAGTCAGGTCCTAAAACTTGATCGATAAGACGCTGCCATGTCATCGGACTGTTATGTAGACCGAACGGCATCCTTACAAACTGAAAGAGTCCGCGTCCTGGTACCGTAAATGCTGTCTTCTCTCGATCTTTTGCAGCAACCTTTACTTGCCAATAGGCCGATTTTAGGTTCAGTGATGAAAGGTTCTGAGCATCACGTAACCTGTCTAATATCTGGCTGATATAAGGTAGCGGATATGCATCACGCTTTGTGACCGCGTTCACCTTCCGGTAATCTACACAGAAGCGATACTTCCCATCTGGCTTCTTGACCATGACCACCGGTGAGGACCATGGGCTTTGGGAAGGCTCTACGATTCCTTCTTCCAACATCCTGTCCAGTTGTTCATTCATTGCTGCCTGGATGACCGGTGAGACGGGGTAGTATCTTTGCTTGATCGGGAGGCTGTCCCCAGTATTAATGGTATGCTCGATCAAGTTGGTACCCTGTAATGAGGATGGATTCGCTGCCTTCCACTTCTTCAGAAATCGAAGTACCTCCTCTTCCTGCTCATCTGAAAGATGTGGGCGTCCAATCAACGCTGCTGACACTTGAGTAGTAGCTACTACTTTAACGTTGGACTGAAAAGACCAGGTCTGATTCTTAATATCAGGGATCAAACTCATCGCTGACCAAAAGTCTATCCCCAGGATGATGTCATTAACTATGGATGGCACCACCAAAAAGTCTATCAACTTGACCTTCCCTGCCAAGTTAACTGGCAACTCTATCAAGCCTAAAACTTTACAAGAAGACCCGTCGGCCACTCTTACCTTCGGTAGGTCTCCCTTCCTTAACTTAGAGCCTAAACTTTGGAGTTTCTCCCATCCTGGACCACCTATTAAGGAGTGGCTGGCCCCGGAATCTAATAGTCCGAGGAACGATATTCCCAAGATAGAAACCTGAACATGTGGTCTATCATCCTTTGGCTTTGTTGCATGTAGTAATGGCCGGCTAACCTGCTTCCCACTCAAAAAGTTTGCAACAACAGCTAGCCACTCTCTCCACTCCTGATCAGATGTGGACGTAGTTGGGCGAATCGAATTCTGTCCACTCATACTCGACCGCCTTCCTCGTTTCCCGATTGACATACACAGTCTTTTCTTGGCTTCTTACATTTCCCGCACTTTTCCTTCTTGGGATTGGTAGGGTACTCTAGAAACATGGCCAAACTGTTGGCAGCTCCAACACCTAATTCTATCTCTTGAATTGATTCTCGGATTCGCCCCTTTGGTTGGCACTGAGATATCCATGACTGTACTAGCTTTATATGATCTTGACAGTCTTGATCTCCTATATGCAAGGTCAGGCTCCATCATTCCCTGTGTCGGGGGCTCTTCATACCGAGACGCCATAGTTGATCCGATTTCAAGTTTCCTCAAAACTTTCCTAAGTTCTTCAATTGTGTTGAAGGTGGTAAGTGGAATCAAAGCTCGATATTCCTTCTTTACGTTCCGCTGAATAATGGCTAACTTTTCTTCTTCCGAAGGAGGTCTCGCAAGACGGGAAAACAACCCTTCCATCTTGGCAATATATACCGTTGAAGTCTCTTCCGATCCTTGAGTGCGCTTCCTAATTTCCTCCATTAGCCGATATTCATAATCTACATCCAAAAATGCGTAGCGTAATTGCTGGATTAAATCATCCCAGGATCTCATTTTATTCCGTTTCGCGCGGTACCATACTGAAGCAGTTCCTTTGAACAGGTCGCTGGCTGATCTAAACATCTCTTCTTTGGAAATTCCTCGTGATAGTCTACAGTCCTCAACTTCCGCCAAGAAAGCACATAGGGATTGTTCTGGGTTATCACCTGAATAAGATAATCCCCACTTGTATAATCTAAGATCCCGCGAAGGTCTCGGTTCATTAAGGTTTGATCCGGATTCCTCAGAAGCACGGTTGACTGTCTGAACATCTGCTGGCAATTCAAATTCCTCCGATTGAACTGGTTGGTTAGGAGGTGCCGAAGGCCTCTCCAACTGCGAGTGCTGTGGTCTCTCTAAGCCTTTCTCCAATTCTCCCAGCAGTGCTGACTGACGTTGAGCTTCTTCAATGGCAAGGTCCCAATCCTTTTTCAATTCCCCAATGGTCACTATCCGGCCTAATCTGTCTTTCACATGTTGAAGACGAGTGCCTAATCTCTTCAGTTCATTCCGATCAATGTCATCGATCACTTCCAAATTGCTCTTAATAATCAATAACTTCTTCTGGCAAAGACTCAACTCATCGTCCGCAGATAATTTGCTATAAATATCATAACTGGGCAGAGTCCTGGAATTTAAGGCCTTACTTAATCTTTTCCGCAATTCAGGAACAGATCCCTCACCTGGCATGCCCCTAATAAATAGTTCGTAAGACAATTCGTCTTTGAGAAGTCGAAAAACATCCATTTCTATTTTCTATATTTTCTTACAAAACAAATTATTACCAAATAAATAAAAATTCTCCAGAAATTAGAATCGATATAACTCCCAAACAAAATGTAGTTAGGGGAAAAATTTACTTTTAGGACAACAAAAATAACAAAAAAAATTACTTAAAAATAATGATGTCTACCTTAAATTAGATGGATTAAATATATACAAATATACAAAATATTCAGAAGTAAAAAATTAAAATAAATAACCTATATAGCCATTACTTTCCCCGTAAAGTCAAAACAGCAATAAGTATTTGATTCTGTCAAAAATAATCTTTTTTTTTTTCCAATCAACTTTACTTTCATTTACTATTTACTTTTTTAACCCTGTACTTAAATTATATTAATCCCAACAGTAATATACTAACTGCACTGGACTTTATAATGAAAATGATAGAATGAATGGTGAGAGTAAAGATATGACACAATGCGATGAAGATCATGTTAATTTAAATCATCATATGTTGTATGTTAACTAAAATCATCATATCTTCAATGTTAAGTAATTAAATTAACTTAAACTGTAAATATTTAAATTATATTTTATTGTTCATGATTTTCAATTTTTATCAATGTAGACTATTAATTTAACTTAAAATTTTTTTAACCTTTTCTCAATGTTAAGCATCAATTTAACATAAAACTGTAAATATTTTTTACTGAAGTATATTTTTAATGATTTTCAATGTTAACGATTCAGACATAAAAGAAAACAATTTAATTTTATAATTTTTTCAATGTTTTTGTCAATATTTTTTTTTACAAACTGAAGACAACTTCATTATCTGATTATTTTAAATTTCAATATTCGATTTAAGCTAAATATTTTTCATGATAATTGTATATTTTTTGAATTACTGCCATGGACTACGAACTCATGAATTCATTCTCTTTCCCTCTCTCTCCTTCGTTTTTTATATATGACACAAGAAGACATCATTATCGCTAGCTTGCAACATCACCAGCTAGCTCTCAACATCACCATCGCTAGCTTCACCATCCTTAGCTAGCTCTCAACAAGGCCATCACTAGCTTTCTGCTACATAAGCTAGTTTTCATCATCATAGCTAGCTTTCAACAACACTGGCTAGCTCGCAACAGCATCATGCTAGCTTTCTGCACCAAAAGCTAGTCTACATCAACTTCGTTAGTTTCAACAAACCCAGCCTAGCTACAACAAACTGTAGCCAAACCAGATGAGCTACAAAGATACATCATTCAGCAGCACGCTCAAATTTTTCACACGAGAAAAATTTCTTCAGGAATATGTAATGGTACCGCAAACCCATTACATTTCCCCCACACGAGAGGGGAATATGTAATGGTACCGCAAAGATAATGCAACCACAGCAGAGAGAAGAGAGGCCCTCTCTGGTTAACAGCAGAGTGAACGAGAGCTGATCCCAGACGCCCTGCCATCCCTCGCCCTGCGCAAAACCAATTCCAGTTTTTTAATGGTAAATTTATCATCTAGGATAGCATCACGTATTAAAGGTTCCGCATCCATAACATTTCATTCTTACATGGAATAGTTTCTTGTAACTCCTCCTAAACACATCATTCAGAACAGCTATTCTGCACTTGCAATTGAACAAAGCTCCTGGATACGACCACATCATAGCCAAAATATTACGTCAACTTTCACAGAAAGCAATAAACTTCATTGCCAATATATATAATTCTATTCTAAGACTGACACACTTCCCAATACAACGGAAATGTTGGTAATAACTGTACCAATGTTGCCGAAACCAAACAAACCAATTCAATTACAGACCTATCAGTCATCTAAGAGGCATCGTTGTTTCAAACCATTTGGGGATTTAATTCAGACATTCCGTCTATACTCCAAATTGCCGCCTGGGTTCCATATAAACTTCTTAATGTATTAATAAATTTGTTGGAAAGCCATACATTGATAACTTATACTGTTCGGTATTTAATGTAAATTCAAATTTGCCGCCAACGGCGTACAATAATTTTATTTAGGAGGGGTTATTGTACTACCTTGATAATAATTTATTAATTTAGTAGGCTGTGTCCTAAGAGTAGAGAGGCATAACCAATGCATTTTCTCCTCTCTGAGTCAGTCGCCATTTCAAGCTTGAAGGAGTATGCAACACTTCCTTGAACAGGTCACAGAGTAATACCTGTATAATCCATGCCAGTTCGGTAGCCTTTAATTGTGAAAATCCAAGTTTGTTACTTCTGTTTTTTTCGGGTAGTATTAATAAACTGGTCCTTTCGTCGACTTAACGGCTCGGTATCTCGGGCATGCATAGGTTATTGTGCATTATATTATATTATGTACAGTCCACTCAATATTTTTCACTCGATCTATATTTTTGCCGTTTTTTATTAAATAGAGCCCATCCGAGTTATCTCACCTCAATATATATTATTTTTTATTTTCTGTATTTACTATACAGAGCCTACCAGAGGTTAATAGGGTGTAAAAAGAGCTCACTTTTATTTTTTATTTCAGTAGTAAGTTTCTGGGAAAGGAATCAAATGCGGCTTTAAAATCCATGGAATCAAAAGCGAAGCGCGCCGACCATCTTAGCACTAGATTGTGTGGAAACTGTTACATTACAAAAAGAGAGGGAAATCAGTTTGTTATTAATACAGCTGGAAAGCAGAAGTGTATTCGATAAAATATCGATGTGCTATGATTGGCGAGGTAAGTGGAAGGAAGGGTAGCGATTGGTAGGGGGTCCGCCATGTTGGACCCGTCATGCAGCATTAATATGAATTTCTAAAAGTCACTTTTTCGTATTCAAGTAGGTTTCGTAAATTTGATACGAATGCCTTCTCTTACTTTCTATAAGGGTAAGTAGTAAGTCAAAATACATATTATCAAATAAAAAATATGGAAATCATCTTTGACCTTGATATTTATAATAATTATGTATTATAAAACAGATACGAGCGGCTTAGGGAACCAGTTATTCTCTTAATCTTCTCAAAATAGGGAATTTTTAAGTAAACATTTACCAGTGCATGCATACCTGAGTTTTAGAGGCAATTAACGTTCGCTCAAATTTATGAGGCCATAAAAGTAATTGTTGACTGTTAATGAATTATGTTATGAAGAAATTTGATGAGGATCGGTCAAGAAAGAAACATTCAATTATGCCAACGTTTCGACAGAGTTTCCTGTCTTTATCAAGGCTTTAATCTAAAAAACAATACAATGAGGAACCACAGTGCACTATTAATATTGTAAAATGCAGAATAATAATACCAAAAAAAAAGAAAAAATGTAAATAAAAATAATATTGAACTTACATATAGATAGTCGTGAAGATGTGGAGAAAGAATTTTTAAATATACACATTTGTTACATCGCAAAAAACATAAGAAATGAAAGTGGGTTGTTGAATAGGCAAAGAAGTGAAAGAGATTTGAGGAACTTTTTTGTAGTGGGGTAGGTGAAAGGGAATTCTAGAAGGTCATGTTTTGAAAAAACCGTTATACAGTGCGACAAATTATTGGCATCATTACGAAAATTAACAGAAAATTTATTTCTTTTGATGTATATCATTTCTAATACATTTTTTTTTTTCATGTTAGTTTCTTTTGCTAGTATTTTTGTTTTAGAGAAATCAAATTTATGATTTTTTCCTTAAAATGTTTCGTCAGTGCAGTAATGTTGTCTTTGTCATTTTTATTTCTGCAATCGTAATCATGTTGGTTCGTTCTGTTTTTTAAGTATTGTGTTCTTTGACCAACATAAACAGCTGGAATTGTGTACAGTCTATCTGGTAAACGAGGACTGATTTTAATTTGTTGGGAGTAGGGTCTTTAAGTTTGCTGTATAACTTGTTATTAGTGTTAGTGCATTTGTGGGCAAAAATGATATTAGTGTCTGAAAATTCTAGAGATTTTCTCTGACAGTTTGTTAATATATGTAAATGATATGTATTTAGGTGGTTGGTCAATAGAACTATGAGGACAATGAGTTAAGTTGTTATCGTAATGTCGTGTAGGAGTGTGGTGGTGAGTGTAGGAGACATCGTGTTGGTGAGTGTAGGAGTTTTTCCATAGCCAACTTCTGCATCTTCAGTATTAAAGCTATCAATAATGAAATTGATTCCTTGAAGAAGTCTGCACAAAATTTATTACCGGCATCTGTTATTAATAACTTTGATAGACATCAGAAATGTAGTTTCCAAAATTTGTATAATACTGTTAGAAACACACATATTAAAAAAATTAGCACCCTTTTGTCAAAACACAGTGTTGTTTTTAATTTAATGATAACTTGTTTATAAATTTAACAGATATAGAAATTCCAACAGTTGTAAAAAACACTCTTAGTTTAGGCCCTAAATTCCCCGTAGGGTGTGTATATATTATGTATTAGGTCCCTTCAAAGTATAAGATTTATTGGCGCGAACATGAAAAAAGAAGTCGAATTTAAGTCAAAATGCACCAAGATTCGATGGGCGCCTCAGTAAATTAAAAAAAAAAAGAGTGACTATTCAAAAACCGCTTTAGGAAACGCTAGAAGAAATATAACGATGCATTCTATGTTGTATCCTAATCAATACACTACAAGTAGTTTTGAATAGTTTACATGCTCCTTGGAACATTAAGTAACTTCATTATCTTTATTGTTTTCATAATTCACAGAAATTTCGAGGTTGATTAGTCCTGCTTGGGAACCTTCTCTCGCGTGTACTTAAAGCCGGGCTCGGCAAACCAAACTATTTACTTTGTAATCATCAATACTTGCTGTAAGATATTTTTCTTGTTAAGTTCCTGTCAGATTCCTGTGACACAACACTATATCTGCACTTTCTCTATTAATTCAACTACTTTCCATTTTCCCAATAAGCTGTACTTTTTTTTTACTTCATGTATTGTAAGGACTTCCCTGTTGCCAGCGAATGCTTAAACTAGTTAATGGCAAAAACTTGTCTATAACATTAACGATTATACAAGTAGTCCGATTTAATTTGCAGTAATCTAAAAAAAAAATAGTTCTATATATAATTATATTTATGTAAAAATAGAATTAAAATCTTATTATTTATATCTTTTATACATTAAAAAAAAAATACAGTGTAAATACTCACACCACTTTCTCTTAATGAGTCTACTACATTGTTATAATTGACAAATTTTCTTCAAACTTACAGTTTTTACTAAATATTTACTGTGTCTTCAATTTCATGTCAATGGCAGAATTCAAACTTGCAGTTTTTACTAAATATTTACTGTGTCTTCAACTTCATGTCAATGGCAGAATTCAAACTTGCAGTTTTTACAAAATATTTACTGTGTCTTCAATTTCATGTCAATGGCAGAATTCAAACTTGCAGTTTTTACTAAATATTTACTGTGTCTTCAATTTCATGTCAATGGCAGAATTCAAACTTGCACTTTTTACTAAATATTTACTGTGTCTTCAATTTCATGTCAATGGCAGAATTCAAACTTACAGTTTTTACTAAATATTTACTGTGTCTTCAATTTTATGTCAATGGCAGAATTCAAACTTACAGTTGTTACTAAATATTTACTGTGTCTTCAATTTCATGTCAATGGCAGAATTAAAACTTGCAGTTTTTACTAAATATTTACTGTGTCTTCAATTTCATGTCAATGGCAGAATTCAAACTTGCAGTTTTTACTAAATATTTACTGTGTCTTCAATTTCATGTCAATGGCAGAATTCAAACTTGCAGTTTTTACTAAATATTTACTGTGTCTTCAATTTCATGTCAATGGCAGAATTCAAACTTACAGTTTTTACTAAATATTTACTGTGTCTTCAATTTCATGTCAATGGCAGAATTCAAACTTACAGTTTTTACTAAATATTTACTGTGTCATCAATTTCATGTCAATGGCAGAATTCGAACTTACAGTTTTTACTAAATATTTACTGTGTCTTCAATTTCATGTCAATGGCAGAATTCAAACTTACAGTTTTTACTAAATATTTACTGTGTCTTCATTTTCATGTCAAGGGCAGAATTCAAACTTACAGTTTTTACTAATAGTTCCGTGTCCTTCAATTTCATGTCAATGGCAGAATTCAACTTACAGTTTTTTACTAAATATTACTGTGTCTTCAATGTCATGTCAACGGGCAGACATTCAAACTTAACATTTTTACTTAAATATTTACTGTGGGTCGGGTCAATTTCATGTCAATGGCAAGGAATTCAAACTTCAGTTTTTAACTAAATATTTCTGTGTCTCATTTCATGTCAATGGCAAGAATTCAAACTTGCAGTTTTTTCCTAAATATTACTGTGTCTTTCGATTTCAATGTCATGGCAGAATTCAAACTTGCAGTTTTTACTAAATATTTACTGTGTCTTCAATTTCATGTCAATGGCAGAATTCAAACTTACAGTTTTTACTAAATATTTACTGTGTCTTCAATTTCATGTCAATGGCAGAATTCAAACTTACAGTTTTGGAGGAAAGCATAATCTTCTTCATCTCCCAAAACTAGGCACCTTAAATGAACTTAATCGAAAAAAAGTTGGTATGCTAAACTTAATGAAATCCGTCGACGATTTTTAGGAGAAAGTCGCAGAAAATTGAAAAAACTGTTCAGTAAAAATACACCCCGTCGACCTATTTTCTTCAAACTCGGAAGTTTTGGCAACATATTCAATCTAATTAATATTAATTAGGTAATAGAATTTAGAATAAACTGAATAGTGCTTTAGAGAACCCATTTTTACGAAATTCTTCACTTCTATCAGCTCGTCGACTGTACCTCTCTATGGCGTGAATCCATACTGTCTGGGCGAAAGTTGCTTTTCGTTTCGAAGCCGGTATAAAACTGTTCCAATCAAAAGTTTTTCTAGAATTTTTCCAGGGGCAAAAGGCTTATGACCCTGTATTTGGAAACATCTCGACTATTCTTCTTACCAAGCTGTTTGGAAAATCAATGTTAAATCTTTCAGTGATTGATTTTGTCAAACCATCATAGCCTGGAGCTTTATGTTCCTTAAAATCTGAAATTGTACGTTGAATTTCTGTTTTAGTAAATGGTTCATCATGATCAGTGGATACGTAATATTCGACTATAGCTTTCAACTGTTTATGAGATTCTGCATTTTCTTCTAAATCTCTGGGAATACACTTATCCGTAATAACTGATACTGTTTCCTTGGTGTTAGTAGTATAAGGCCGTCCTTTTTACACAAAGGTCAGAATTAAAAACGATTTTTGTTTACCCGCAGCGATCGTATAAACAGCATTCCATGGGTTTTGCTGATTGGTAACATTACAATAATCCTTCCAAGAATCAATTTTCGCTCTCCTTACAGTCGGTATATTCTTTCTTTAATAAATAGTAAAGGTTCTTGCGATCCTCCCTTAATTGCTCGTTTCTAGTAGTGCGCTGAAACAATCTCCTCGCCTTCCGGACTTTTTTCCGCATATCTGTTAGCTTTGCTGACTACCAAGGGACTGATTTCTTTTGTCATGTTTGTTCTCTTTATAACGAGGGATTGATGCGCTACAAGCAAAACTTATTATATCATTTATTTTCTTCGTTATATCATTCAAGTCTTGCGAGGATTTAATTTATTATTAAGTAGCAGATCAATAGCATAACTGCGGTCTTATCCATTGTTATTTCCATTAAGAGTAAACTTAGAAACCTATTTTTTCAACACTTGATCGATTTTTTCCCAATTAGCAAATTTAGTTTTATAACGACAACCTCTTTCGATGCTGGTTTGTCAATGACAGGCTAAAAAAAAATCTATAACAAAAGACAGAGTTCTATGATCTTAGGCACTCTCCTCGTCACTGTTATGCCACCTGGAAATTTTTGATATCATGGAGTAAGTACATAATGTAAGGCAAATATTGCTCTTGCCTCTTTTGGTTTGGAAAGTCGGTAAACCATCATTTTCATTCAATAGAAGTAAAGAGTTAGCGGCCAGAATGTCTTCCATAATAAATTCTGCTAACTTTTCCCTTTGTGCCCGTCGCCGCCTCCTTCTCACGCTTCTCTCCTTTTTTAACTATCTCTTTCTTCTTCCCTTTCTATCTCCCGTCTTTAAAAAACATTTAATTTTCTCTTTGACCGCTCGAATATCACTGCCCTTGGTATTCTTCAGTGTAAGTATAACGGTGTTTTGTGTGCCGTACAGCTTGAACGCCTAATTATTCGCGCCCTATAAGGTATTTTCACGATTCACTCCATGTTAATTACAATTACGTCTACCGTGCCTTTCTTGGACATCAGGAAATCTCAGCGATTACTTGGCCGCCCAGCATATCCTTTTCACACAACGGAATTTCACCTTCCTCTCTGTGGCATAAAATACGACTTTATCCGGCCGCATCTGCGGAACCCGTTCATCAGCAGCTCAACATCATCATACGCCCTTCATCGCCTCACATGCCCTTTATCTACATCTGCTTTATCATACTTCATCCTGCTCCGCCCAAGGTGAGTCTAAGTTTTATTTGCCCTTTATCAATGATCTATTTTTATATTTACACATTTTCTGGATTTATTGATTATATATTATTTGTAAGCCTTTGTTACCGCTTCGGGGTGCCCCTAGAGGGTTCACCATTGTTTAAAAAAAAAAACCTGATTCTCAGAAATTTTTTTTTAAATTGCCCTTCGTTAACTGATTTTCTTCAAATCTGGAATTCTAGCAAGTGATCAAGAATTTAAGCAATTCAATAAAAATGATTAGACTGAATGTGTGCGGTGAGAAATTTTAAAGAGAATCTAGGAGCCATTTTAGGAAAACCTTTTTTTTGTTGTTTATTTATAGTATTTACAATCTGTAATGTTTTACAATAAGTAAATGTGAGCCTAGATTCCTGGCTTGAAGGCGGTGGGCAATGCCACTCTTCCTGGTCTTATTATTCCACCTCTTTCTGTGACAAAAAGTCCCTTGGCCACTGGCGTTCCAAGCTTCTGGGAGGATTCTCAGGAATGGTCAGGGAGGACATAGGAAAACTTGAAAAAACAAAATCAGTACGGACCACCTTAGATCAATGGATTTTGATCAAAACCTTGTTAAGGATTCCTAGGGGTATCCTAATTGGAATATAAAGTTTTTGAGCTTTCTAGTGGAATTTTGTCACAGGCACATACGAAATACATTCGCTGAAAACAATTTTTTTCTATTTCAGGGTTCTCAATATATCCACTTGCGATAAAAACCAAGTTTATAAAATTTGAAACGAACGCAATACTTTCGTTTTATAGAAAGTAAAAAATAGCTGTTTAACTAGTGATTGGACATGTGCAAAAGCGGGAAATTGAAATATGGAAACATTTTAATTTTGGTTAAATATAACATTTTTTACTGTAAAGGTTAATTTATTAGAAAAAGATGTTTTATTGATTTACAATCAAAATATAAAGCTTTACACTAGTAAATAGAAGAGAAAATTAGAGGTCTTGATAAAAAGGATGTAAAATTTAGTTAATATTAAATTGATTTTCAAAATGGAGGTAAACTGGGTGGAGAGTATTAAGGTTAGTTACTGTTACTGGCAGTGTGCACTAGATGACGCCATCTATAATGTTTAGAAACAATACTATAGACAATTGCTTACTAGCTCTGTCTTGTGATTAAACATAGAACTTCTTTTTAACACTCGGTTGAATAAAATTATTTCATGATTATTTATGGAAAAAATTCTGCGATGGAACGTACACACACTATTTGTTAATGCAGTTATTACAATTCTAATTAAAACAAATTGACAGTCTTCTTTAAACTTGGAATTTTTACTAAATATTTAGTTGCCCCATAATATTACGTATAATTTTGATGATGGAAATGCCATACATTTCTCACGTTGGTTATGAAGACATATCAAGTAATGAATGTTAACAAAAGTAACACAGCACACATCTGCAGCGCTAACATTTAGCCACAGAAATACTGGTTATACAATTGTCAGGTAAACCTAACTACCTCAGCCCCACCAGAATCCATCTGAAGTCAATTTTTAGTTGGGGTAAAATAAAAGTAATAGGTTTACATGTATGCAGTCAGCATTCCAAATTAAAAGAAAATTGTTGGAGCGTTATCTAGAAATACAAAACAAAACCTCCAAAATCTAATCTGTAAAGTTGCATTTATTCCTGGAACATCTACTCCTAGTAGATGTTCGGAATTCAGTTTTCGCTGCAAATATATATTTTGGTTACCCTGAATACGAAATAAATTTTTTTAGAGAATTTTATATATATATAATTGTTAATAATATAATATTGAGTGGTCTGTTTTCACCAGTTATTTTGTTTTGGCAATTAATAGTTAACGTTTTTAGGGTAAATTGGACTTTGTACATTAAGTTTGTAGCATTAAAAACATTAAATAAATCAAAAATGTGTACCAGTTTGTGTAGTTTACTAGTTACTAGCTTGTGTTTACCAGTTCGAATTGATTTCTATTTGTTTTAACTTTGCTTTAGCATCTCCCTTGACTAGAGAAATTTAAAATTAAAAATTAGAATTTCAAAATGCCCCTTCGTGCCGAGGATGTCGCATGACTTATTGATGACGGCCCCTCCATGCGATATTCAGACACTGCTATTGGTGTTCCCTACCAAATTCTGTGAGATGCAGTGCAACGTAACAGAGAAATAGGCTCATACTCAATAAGGCCAGCTCAGGGCATCTAAGAGCCACTGAACTGCGGGACGACCATTTTTTGACACTGACAGTTTTACGAAATCGTCATCTGACAGCTGTGATTAGTATCGCCTCCAAGAAGTTCGAGGTGTTAAAATTTCTGAGAGAACAGCTCGAAGGATATTGAATGAGCAAGGTTTGATGGCTTTTTGCCCCACAAGAGGGACAGAACAAACAGAGAGCCTTGCCTTTAGTTTGATCCAATTGAGCTAATTTGAGCCAATTTATCTATCGAGCAGTGGGCAAGTTAATTGTTTACTGATAAATCCCGATTTGCCTTAAGGGCTCCAAACGGCCGTGGACGAGTGTGGAGGAGAAGAGGCGAAAGATATGCAAATGCATTCTAACTAGGCCTTTCCAACGAGGCTCTTTGATGGTTTGGGCAGGTATCAAGTTTACAATGACGTGAGGAGTTAGTGATCATTCGAGAAGGTTCCATGACTGCTCTCGGTATTTGGCGGATCTGCTGCAAGTACATGTGGTCTCTATAATGCCGGAGAAAGGTGAGGAGTTTGTACTAATACACGATAACGCTCGTCCAATTACAGCCTACATAGGGTAGGCCTTTCTTAATAACCATAATATTCACTTCCTAAACTGGTTTGCCCGTTCCCCTGACTTAAATCCCATAGAGCATTTGTGGATATGCTTGGAAGATGATAAGAGATCGGAGGAGCTAGAAAAGGCACTTCAAGACGAATGGGCTCCAATCTCATAAAACGAAATTTCCCGCTTGATTCAGAGCATGCCGAGATGCCTAGAAGCTGTGATAAGGGCAAGAGGAGGAAATACTTGGTACTAGCACCATCCCACTAAAAAATAATGTAAAATTAAAAAAAAGAAAAACAGGTAAATAAAATTTTCCAGATTCACTTTTTTTTAATTAATTATTTCAAATTTCCTATATTACCAGTTAACCTATAAACTTTGACTTTTAAAGTCAGTTAACCTATAAACGTTATGAACGATAAAATGATTAAAACATTGAAAGCTATATATAGAAATAGTAAATTTGTCAAGTGCTGGAATTTTTTGCCGGTGAGTATATATATATAAAATATATATATCTGGTATTTTATTCGTCGTGGCATGCATTTGATTTTCTTCCTGACCGGTTTCGGATTTTCATCTATCGTCAGAGCAAATTCACTAACTTCGTTTAGAGAGTTCACATACAACTGTATATACCAACAAACCATATATATAAATATATATATATTTACGTTTAGAGAGTTCACATACAACTATATATACCAACAAACTATATATATCAGGTCAGGAAGAAAATCAATATGCATGCTACGACGGATAAAATACCAGATGTTATCCAGCATTGCGGACCTATCCACATGTTCAATACACGCGTGTGTGTTAACAAAATATATCAAAAATGAAAAGTCGCCAGAAGCTCAAACTTGGTATTCCATTTAGCCTATACCGTCACATGGAGATTTCAGAGGAAATACATCAACCGCAAGTGCGACTTTGCTGAATTTCTTTTTTTTCAGTTTTTCGTGATTTGCTCGAAAACGGCTTCAAACATTTTCTTTAAACTCCATAAACTATCTTCAGATATAAATAACTGTCACTTTTATTTTCCCGGGAAACTTGATTTTTTTAGTTGTGGGGGGAACAGTAGCGCTATGCTTTCTTCTAAAGTACCATCAATCACTATATTACATGGTTTTACTACCTATATAATATTACTTACTACACATTGGATATTTTGATAGTATTCCAAATTTGAAGAAAATCGGTTAACCGGAAGTGTTTTTTTTTTTGGAATTTTCTCGAAAACAGTTACAACGATTTTCTTTAAACTTGGAGTGCTTGCTGCATAGACAGAAACCTATCACATTTATTTGAAACATTTTTTTATGACAAAATTGATTTTAGACGATATTGAAGGTCTGACAGATAGTTTAAAATTCAATTTCCCCTAGCTTTCGTAGTTTTGAGCCCATAGGGCCGCTCAGGCATGCAATTAAAATCCAGCCGGACTAAACATTGTAACGTTGCAATTTTAAAGAAAATTTCTTGGTAACATTGTATTAATTAGAGTAAGAGAGAGGTACAATAGCTGTGGAGGATGTTCAGGAAGCAATCACCGATAGAATCAATTGGAGTATTGCAGGCAAAATCTATGCAGCCTGTTGCTTGCTCCAAGATATCTGTGCCAAACAAGCACCCCCCCCCCCACCGTCTAATTAACGAATTTTCTTCAAACTTGGCATTTTTAGTAAACGGTTACTTCGCCTTGGCATTACTTGGTGGGGATTATAATTCCCAAAATATATTTTGGGTTTTACGGCTTAAACTCACCTGAATTTAATTTTTAACAACGCTCTATGGCTGCGCCCTCTATCAGAACACTCAGCAAGACTTGTAATGGCAGTTTGTGCACAGATTCCTCAGAACCCTAAAATCAGTTTCTAAATTCCACCTCTGCTTTACAGTTTCGACCGAAACTGTGAGTGCCAACCGTAATACAGCAGGAGGACTCAAATCCCTTATTACAAATTTCGCCTTCAGGTCAAAATTATGTCGCTTTCGGCGGAGCGTATAGGGATTAATACACATAAAAAATTTAGAGAAAGGTTTATGTTTACATTGTTGGTGAGGATTATGCCACCAGTAATCCAGACGACTTTGTTGTGTTGCATTCTGAACACTCACACGACTTTCTCTTGCTGCATTTAACACAGATTTAAGTGGCAAATTTTCTTCAAACTTATAAGTAATTGCGTTTTCTTCATTTATATCAATTGGAGAATCGAAACGTAATAAAATGACATTTTTGAGGAAACCATACTCCCCTCCCCCACTCCCCCAGAACTTCTTTTAATAAACTTTTCGGAAAAAGGTTCCCAACAAAAGTGAAAGGACTCTGTATTCATAGTTAGTGTAACGAATCTAATGAAATCTCTCGGGAGTTTTATGGATAAAATTGTACAAAACTAAAATAACTTCAGTAAAACGCTCTTCCGGTCAAACGATTTTCTTCAAACTCGGAATTTTGGCGTCACATTTCATTGTAATTAATATTATTTAAATGTTAGAATTTTATAATAAACCAAAATTGCGCTTTAGAGGAAAACATAACACCGCCCCTCACTACAAACCTCTTAAATGAATTTTCCCGGACAATTATTTTTAATTTAAGGCGCGACAACATCTAAGGTTATTGGCGCCTGGAGGCTTCTCAGTGCACTGTTACAGACAACAATGTCCATCACCGAACAGTGAGCTGTAGAGGCTTCTAGGAAGAGAAAATCTAAGGGCTCGAACCCGGGGCTTCCGTGTGGGAGTCCAGCGCGCTAACCACTGAGCTAGTCTCTTCTCTTTCCCTTTCACATACAAGTTGTAGCTCTTTATAAGTGTAGTCAATACTTTTAGTTTAAAGAATATTGAATGGAAAATCCATTCGGTAAAGTGGTGTACTTCCGGTTGACCGACTTTGATCAAAACTTTATTGACGGTGGCCACGCTGACACTTGAAGTAAGTATCAAGTTTGGACTTTCTGCTATTTTCTATTTTTGATTTATGCTAACCTTACACTCACATACAGACCAATTTCTAAAAATAATTTTTTCGTTAAGAGGATCTCTAAACGTGTATATCTGGTGAAAAGTCAATATTGAAAATTTGACAATACCTTCTTCTTACAGCAGTAAGAGAAAGCAAAAAGGTTAGATAATGACAAATAATAACTTTTTTCTGAATAGTGTTGGGAGAGGCCATTAATTGAAGAAAGGATTGTCTGGATATAGTCCTCTCTGATCACACCATCTTCCCTTCCAGCTTTCACCTTCTCTATTACATCCTTGAAGAAGTCCTCTGTCTCCTGTGGCATACACTTGATACCGAGTGACAGGCCGATCTTCGGCACAAATAGGCGCATAAATACCGGAATAGCTCGCCAGCCTTGCAAATTGAACGCCCGCTCACATTGTTCTACGAACGCGTCCACAATGGCTGTAAAGAAGCATTTGACAAAGAAATGATTGAATCTTGGAGGGTTTTTCTTCATAGTTTAACTAGTGTTCAGTTTTGTGCTGTACATACCATCACTGAGCTCCAAGCCGAGCACTGGACCAACTATTACCGCTCCAGCGAATCTTTTAGCTAATTCTTTCACCTCCAAACATTTTTTCTGTTCGTCTCCTTCTTTAAACACTAATTTGGCTGACTTTTCAATCACCGGCACTAGCGATCTCAGCCGGCCTGACTTGAAGCCAGGTCTCAACAACTCCCTAGATCTTTTCCACAAGAGGCCATCCATGAAGAATATGTTAATTAATCCTCTGGATGAGAACCGCGAGAAATCTGACTTGAGCACACGGTTGATTATTTTTACATCTCGTATTAGAAGTGTTGGTCTCATCAGATTGAATATGCCGAAAAATCTGAAACAGTAAGGAACAGTGGATGAAGATATTGAGTAAAAGATGGTTGGTGCAATGAATAAATCTGATATATTATTTAGCTCCACTGGATATAGTAGGTGGCGAGCTTACAACACTAGCTGCACCGAGATCTATTGTGGCTTGGTTAGATGTTAGTGTTTGTTGTATCAAATGCGTCTATAAGGTGTTCACTGTATAAGTGTGGATGACCTGTGTGTGTACTGTAAGAATGCTGTTGACCCCTAGATGTCCTAGTTCCCCCTCCGATAGGGCATTTATTTTACTTGTTAGCAATTTAGCGCAATATCATTTATTTAAATCAATAACATTACAAACTGAAATAAATACTACCTGTGACCCTCGGACTCCTTGTAAAACCTGTGAAGTGCCATCTGATAAGTTTCCTTTTTGATAAAAACTTGGAATATGTTACCAAAAAATGGATATGGCTCTCTGTAAGGTACACCCTTTTTCTGCCAATAATCATGGTTTACTGTTAAAAATTTATATATTATAATAAACAGGGCTACCAGCAGTAATGAGGTCAGCATTGTTTCCAAATGCTTGTCCAGCCCACTGTCACTTTACTGAATTAACCAACAAATCTGAAAATAGTATTCTATTATGATTCAAATTAATAATTCTTAAAAATCTCTTCAACAAAACAATGATAATGATTAAATGACTTGGCAAATATACGCACATAAACAGGTTAAAAATAAAAGAAAAACCTACGGAAACGCCCATACGACTTTTTCTGTCTGCAGTTAATTATAAAATTGAGAAATATTTAAACTCTGAATTTTCACTCAGTTACCCTAATATAAATATAAAAGTGGTGGGCTGTACACAGGTTGGTTAGCACAATCGCGCTAATAATTTAACTATTTACTTTCTAGTAAACACACAACACAGCGCCAATTACACTGAATAAACTCCAACATGTTTAAAATCTACATGACAGAACCCCTTCAAATCAATTTTTTCAGAAAAATGTTTTACATAAAACTGATATTTTTATATTTTAATATTCATACTTTAATATCTAAGGTAGCTGTTTCTGTGAAAATTCTGAAAATCACAAAACCATATCTTAACCGATTTTCTTCGAATTTGAAATGCTTCTAATGTATATTATTATGACAGTATGAACCATAAGGTGCACGGAATCGGCACTCACGAAGAAAGCTTAACTCTCAAAAAACCTTCAAACAAATTAATTTTCTTGGATCAAATAAAAGAAATGTATAAATATATAAGTTTGAAGGAAATGTTTGAGAAAAAAAGAATGAAAAAATTAAACGGAAAATAGAGTTTGTTTTTGAGATATATTGTACACACACCAGATCATTCACTAATTGTACACACACACAGATCATTCGCTAATTGTACACACACACAGATCATTCACTAATTGTACACACACACAGATCATTCACTAATTGTACACACACACAGATGATTCACTAATTGTACACACACACACAGATCATTCACTAATTGTTACACACACACAGATCATTCACTAATTGTACACACACACAGATCATTCACTAATTGTACACACACACAGATCATTCACTAATTGTACACACACACAGATGATTCACTAATTGTACACACACACACAGATCATTCACTAATTGTTACACACACACAGATCATTCACTAATTCTTTCGTATTCGTGGAACTCAAAAATATATATTTCTGTGAATTCGAAAATTTAAAAATTTTCACAGCAATAAGAACAAGATTTTTTAACCAATTTAACAAAACTACGCAAAATTTAAACATAACCTCAACGACAGTAACGAACAGTTAATCATTCTACATACACTTATACATACGACTATTTACTAAGTGGCAGAACAATTATATGGCGAATATAATGATATTGAGATAAAGTACTTAATCATTATCGAATACTAATTTTGTTCAAGTACCAGCTGACGTACTATGAACATTATCGGTTTAATTTGCTGACAAAATTTTGGGCCATTCTCTGAGTTAGGATTAAAGTGACAGATCAATCTGAGCTGGTGATTACTGTCACGAGAAAGCAGTAATTTAGATAGCACTTCGATATATTGCTGATGTTGTTCGAGAAGTCATTGTATGGTGGTAATTATTACTATAATTATTATTAAACAGGTGTGATCAAAGAAAGGGTACGTTTACTTAATTTATGAAGTCAAGTAGATGAATAAGTAGGAAGACAAGTAGATGAATTAATGACAAACAAATATGAAATGGAGTAAAACACCAGTCAACAATGTAAAAGTATATATAAATGTTGGAGTGTACAAGATGTGGGAGGGGTGGTCGTGATGTTGAAACGGAACAAGAACGGGGAATATGGCGAGTGCGTGAATGTATATGTGGTGTGCAAGGAAGGAAGCGGGTTAAGCGGTAATTGGAGGCAATGTGGGAAATGCACCAGTGAAATAGGTGATGCCGCAGAAGAAGCAATCGGCGCTGGTAGTCCAAAGAGGCGATGAAATAAACTGTATGGTCAAAAGATGAAGGCGCCGCTAACGGGTTGTAATGGTGGTTTGAAGTTGAGTAGTTAGTAGCTAAACAGACGAATATAGGCGACAATAATTAAGCAATCTTAAGACGCGAAATTGAAGGCGAGAAGGACACTACGGTAATATAGATTATATTTCACCATACACATGAAGAGAAAACAGGGCGTTGGCCGGATAGCACTGGGATGTACTGGAGGAAGAAGGTTTTAGAAACATGATGTGATGCTTTGGAGAATTATTAGGAGTGAGGGCGAGGATGGACCCGACAAAAATTAACAGACATGGAAAGTAAATGGCAGAGAAAGATCGGTTCAGCCGTAAGCGGATATAAGGCGCGCGTACGCATTGACAAGAGAAGAGAAAGGTCGGATTAGCCGTAAGCGGATTGAAGCGCATTGACAAGAGAAGAGACAAGAAGGGAAGAAAAGAGAGGGAAGAGAATCGGCCTACTGATCCGAACATATTCAATGTTTTGATTTTTTTTTGGTAAACTTTCAGTTTCAATGATGAATCAGTCATGTTGATAGCTTCTGTTTAACAACTACTTAATAGATAGGCTTTATAAGTCCATAATTATCGTTAATATAATTAGTTGATAAGGAAGGTTTTGTACATTGTTTTCATTTTGTACATCTGTTACATTATCCTTTTCCTACATAAAAAATTGGTAGGTAATATATATTAACTTAGACCTTTCCAATTTATCTGGTACAATATAGACCAAAAAAGCTCGATAATTTTTTTTTTTTTTTTTTAATCAGATAAATACAGGAGTCTAAATATAAAGAACTGTTCAAGACATTATTGTAATAAATAGTAATTATGTTATATTATATAGTAATTCAAGATGCAATAATCATATGCATTTATCATTATTATTTATGCCTTATCTAGCTCGTGTAATAGTTATTAATATTATTATCTTCATATTAGTCTATAAATCAAATTTTACTTTTATTAAAATTCTTTTATTTTATTTTAATTTAAAGATTTGTTTTTTATTATTAAAATTACTTTGCGGTAACACTGTTTGACATGTTAATATATTGGTATGGGATGTTTTGGCGCGCTATTCTCTTGCTGATAAAACAAAGTATTGCGATCGTGTCCAATTTTCGAAATTGTGATTGCGCTGGAAATTCAAGATTTGAAGTCCCTTGTGATAAGGGAAAAATGTTTTTTTCTAATCGACTATGGTGGGTGTGTAAATAAATATTTCATAGCCAAAAATGTTGTAGCCGAACTTAATATTTCGTTTAGATGCACTAGCACATCCGACTTAATATTTCGTTTAGATGCACTAGCACATCCGACACTTCAGTTTTAGGTCATAATCTGTCAACCGGAAGTACAAATGTATTCATTTTTGTTTAGTTTTTCGCGATTTTCTCAAAAGTAGCTACAATGAGAGGTTTGAGTAGGTCAATTTTAAAAAGAAAATAGTTGGCGCCATCATGGTTGAAAATCGCGAAAAACTGCAACCAAATCTTCCAGTAAATTCGTATTTTCACGTATAGATATTTTAACGGAAAACTTTTGTGTTTGAGGCGATGGTGGTGGTACACATACCGCCGTATCAAGTTTGAGTTTCCTTATGATTTTTTTCTTTTTTTTGAGACAGCTAAATTGGTTAAATACAATTTTTTTTTTGTTCATATTCAGGGAGCCTTTGAACATATTCTTCCTCCGAAAACTAAATTTCGATAAACTGATAAGATCGTGATAATATCTGCTGATATAGTAAAAACGTTTTCTTAAACGAATTACAATTTTTTTTTCTTAAGATTCACTGGTTTTAATTTAATTGACCATTCAACTAAAAATAGGTCAATTTCCACCAAGTAGTTAACTAGTAATTGTATAAAATGACGAAAAGGATTCACTCTCATTAAACGTTCACTTAAAAAAAAAAAAAATTCTACCACTTTACTTTCTGCATTCATGTAGGCAATCCTTCGTTCTTAAAGGGCATTTAAAAAATAAGAAGGTAGAACAATAATTGTAGTCATATAAGAGTTTATTAATATTAAATGAGTACAAAATTATAAAAATATTTGATACCATAACAAAAAATGAATGAAGTAACTTAGAGAAACTTAACAATTTTTTTTTTAATTTTTTTATATTCTTCTTCTGTATAGTTTGTTTCTAATTTCCGTGTAGTGATTGTCACATTTATATAAGGTTTTTAATCTCACTAATGAGTACGAATGTACGTAAACAAGAGTGATCCCTAAGTAATTGTTGTTATGGAAAATAGAAATTATAGAAACAGAAAGACCAAAACTTCTTTATATTGAAAGTATATTAGCGGGAGGGGACTTAAAGCCGAAGCAGAATGCAGTATCTTTGACAATTCCAAAAGCCCGGAAATGAATAAATTACAAACCATTCACAATCATGCATTAAGAATAGGCCTCCTAGATCTCCTCCTATTTATGTAATGCTCTATGAAAAGAGCATAATGCCCTTAAAGTTACGAAGAAACTGGCAAGCACAAAGAAGATACTTAAAATAATAACAGACGAATCCCACTCTTTAAACAAAAATAATAATTAATAAACTAATTAACGCTCCATAAACAACAACCTAACAGAAAATTATCCCGCCTTAGATATTATAAATCGGTCAAAAAAAAAAAGAAAAAAAGTCAGCCTATATAAGCAACAACGAACCCAAAATTGTATGACCTGAAAATCCGTACCAAAAATTCAGCTGCGAATTATACAAAGGAAAAATCATCTATTTTTAACAAAATTTCTAATATATATGAATATTTACATAATAGATGCACTGAATATTATCAATTATACATAGATCCATCAAAAATAGATGATCATGTATGATTTGGTGTATACGACCTTCAACAATTACAGGCGAAAACACTTCTTCATAAGTAATGCCGAATTGTAAGCTATCAAAACGTCCATAGTATATTGTCAAAATTTAAACAAAGCAAAAATAATCATATATATTATTTTCAAAAATATTCAGTTAATATTATTTTCAAAATTGGATTCAAAAATAGCAGCTTGCCTAAAACTACAAATTACCATAACAAAAATGTGGACAACTACATTTTGGATAATATAGCAGCTTACTTAGAAAACCCACAAAAATAATAATTCAATGGATTCCAGGTCACAGTCAAATAACAGGAAATGAAATCGCAGACAAACCCGCAAAAGAAGCATCAACAAAGAACCTAAAGAACAAATACCATGCGCCTTAAAATAATCTTTCATTCAATTTTAAAAAATCCATTTAACTTGGCAAAATAGTTTTCAAGTGAAGTGACTCATCAAAGCAAATTCTACTACCAAATACAATCGCACATAAAACCAAAACCATGGTTCCATAAATACAGATACAGCAATAGAAACGAAATCACTGCAGCTATTAGATCAAGAAGTGGTCATGGTAAAATAATTAAATCTTTATACTGTATGAATATGTATGCGCACAAATGGAAGGAAATATACAACACATGCTACAGCACTAAGAAAAATTCAGTATCGAAAGAAAAAAATCTTGAAACTCTCCAAAATTATGCAAATTAAAAGAAGGGCGCAGGAAGCGAAATTCAACTTCAATAATAGGGTTTTGTAAAGAAAATAATATTCATAATTAAATTATTGAAATACAACATTGCAAGTGACGTCCCTGCCAACATGTAACTGCAGTTATAAGCCTCTAACTTTGAATAAGAAAAAGAATAACAAACAGCTTTTATAATGGCGCTCTCTTTGGCTATGTAGACTACAATAAAAAATAATAATGGTCCCATGTCTGAGGAGATTCCCGTCACGGAAAGGACGGATTATTAATTTGTTGAATCGGTGTTTTGTGTGTGTTTGATGTGAACAAGAGTTTACCTCTGGGTACTAAACCCTCCTTGTAATCTAAGCAAAACATTTAAAACTTAATCAGAGATGTTTTCCGTGATAGCCTGCTTCTTTGTGTGGTCATCGACCGGCTTCAAGCGTTCGCCCATCATCAGGATGTTTTCGTCAAAACAGTGTGATAACATAGACTTGCACAGAGAAAATTTAGTTGATACACTGTTTTGACAAAAACATCCTGATGATGGGCGAACGCCCCAAACCAGTCGATGACCACAAAAAGAAGCAGGTTATCATGGAAAATATCTCTGATGCTTTCCACCTCTGCGAAACCGACCACAACAACTAAATCTTAATAGTAACAACTTAGGAGACTTTACTATGATCTTCACTCAAAGAAAAAAATTAATATTTCCCCATTTGTATTACCTGAAGGTAATAATCTAAAAAAAATTAAAGTTTATCCAACAGTTGATGTAGAGAAGTTAAGACAAAACTAGACATGCAATGACTATAGTTAAGGTATTTTTGGCCACAATTTGCCCACAGGAGCGAAAGATTATGGACTACAGTTTTACCAATAATTTTTTTCAGGCAAATATCTATTTCTATAGCAACTGTTTAAACTATTAGTAAACACTATAAAAACATGTATCAGATATGAAACTTAAAGAGAATGTTTACAAATGAAAGGAGAAAGGAAGGTTACAGAAGAATGTAAGGCGGTTTAAATTTAATAATACTATTATTTTATGTTTTCTGATAGTTAATTTACAGTCATAATAATTTTAAAAATGTTAAAACAAATAATTTCAGAATTTTCGCTTTATTTATTCATATACTTTAGCGATTTTATTCCAAAATTTGTCTAATAAAAAGCTCGGAATACTGAAATGACCAGAGAAAAATTCTCATGTGAAACGCAGTTTCTCTGACCGCAACTGCCAGATTTCTAAAGGAAAAATTATTATTACAAGTCGGCATTTTCGCAGTGTTTAATTGCTCTTGTAATAGAAAGTGGAAAGTGGAATTCTGAACCTCTTACTTCCCAGAACCTATAGAATGAATTTATTACAGATTGATAAATTAAATAAGTTCAAATTAAAATTGTTAATATGTGTAATTTGATGAACTGGTTCAAACGAAACAGCTGGTACCATTTTTCAGAATATTGGGAAAAACTAAAAAATTATCTATTGTGAAAAGTGGTAGATATTCCAGTTTATTTTTTTATCGAAAACTTTTTGCCGTATCCCCTGCTAAAACTCGAATGAAATATTAACTGTGAAATGTTACACTGACCATTCACACACATACACACCACACAGACCAATTGATGAAAACTCATTTTGAAAATTTGGCACAATGCAGTTGTGCCTTTTACAACAAAAGAAGAATCTAAAAATAGTTTCCTTGATAATTATCGAGGAGTAAAATTGATCCAGACATCAGAGAGTGGCGCAGCTATTAGGTGTTCTGGATGAAATTCCAATTTTTCTGGTGTCCTAGTGCCCAAGGAGATATCAAAGTTGAGGAGTATGTGTGCCAATGCAATCTTCAGCTCCATTGTCGCCAGCCGCATGCCTAAAATTGGGCTCTCCATTAGATTTCAATATTAAATCAATTTTCTTCAAATTGAAAGATATATAAATTTGATTTGACCAAAATAATACAAATAAATTTAGGTATTGGATTGTACAAATATAACTGGATTCTATGGCACCGCTTCTAGCAAACCCTAATAAAGCGTTAAACAGAGTTTAAAATCCAAAGAAGAACAACTACCAAGTCTGGAACAAGAGTCCAGACCCGGGTTTTACCCATCTAAGATTCACCACAGTCCAAACAAATCGGACCATAACCTTAAAAGCAACTAGCCTGAGCTCTTCCACAGACATCCTGTTCCGACCAAAGGTCCTGAACATAATTTCTGTTATAAACAATCTGTCTTAATATGGATGGGTGTTTCTTCTCCTGTCTCATATACTCTACAAATGAGCCCCATTATGGATACTTTCTCAGCATTCTTCCCTATAGAGGAGCTCAGTGGATTGCGGCAGTCTTAAGATGCTCATTGGGGATCGGGACGGGGCTATTATAGTGAGATGTTGCTGTGCCTTTCGACCTCTTTCAGACATGTCTTCTTAAACCAGATTGCCCAGTAAGGGATCCAACCAGAATGGTTGAAAGAGGTCGAAAGGCACAGCAACATCTCTCTATAATAGCCTGTCCCGATCCCCAATGAGCATCTTAAGACGGCCGACAATCCACTGAGCTCCTCCATAGGGATGAATGCTGCGCAACTATCCATGACTGGAAGCTCGAAAAATGTATGCCCAATGAAACACCAACGGCAGGTTCGGGATCAATGAAAAGGAAAAAGACGTCTAATTGGGCAAACCTTATCTACCTCCTCATTCCCATGATCCCCATTTGACGGGTATTCAGACCAGAACAAGGTCCTTTGAAGAAATAGCTCTTCCAGTCTTTTGGAACATTCCAATACTAACTTAGAGGTGATACACCAGAACTCTGTGCCTTCAACGCAGACTGACTATCATGCATATACAAACCCCTTTCAAATTAAAGTTGCGTACCCGCATCAGAGACACAGCAAAGAAGCATAAAGCTCAGCCTAGAAAATAGTGACACGGACCAAGAGACACAGCCAGGTAATCTCGCATTTCAAAATATAGTGCAAATCAGACCTTCGTTCCATTCTGGAACCATCCGTTTAAAAAAAAACCGCATGCCAGACGGCAAATTGTATTGGAGGAAGTGAAGTATGCACGCCGCGGTTCGCTCGACTAGATGCGCTACCACTTTTTCTCACGATGCAGGGTCAACACCGACTTGTCCTCGCAGGAATCGAGTCCTGAATTCTGCACCAAAGGCGAGTGTCTAGGCGATCAACGCGTGAGGGTACCATCCGTTTAACACCTGAAGTAATTATCCAGCATAACACCAGATGGACCCAATGAAACCATTCTTCCTTAGAAGGCAACCTTACACTGTAAGAGTGATCAAAAACAAAAGTCTTTAACATCTAATCAGAAGGAAAGCCTGTTATAGGAACTTTTAAAAGCATTTCGCGATGAATGTTAGGGTGACCATTCCCATCTTCCCAAAGTTAAACCTAATTCAAACATTCCTCGGACCTCATAGAATAAATTTGTCTGAAAAATATTTTAAATAAAATTGAGAATTTCTTGTAGCTAATTGACCATTCAATTGTTAAAGAAACTCTTTATAGCGTCATCCAGAGAATTCAAAAAAGGAACTCAAAAAAATAATATCCTATGATAACATACTTTTCCTCAGATTTGGAATTTTAGCGGTGCTTATGATGCAGGTGGTACAACTATATTCTACTAAAAGGCCAGAGAGGAATGCTTCACATTACAGCACAAATATAAGTATTATTGGAAAAATGTTGCAAATAAAAGTGATACTTTTATCTATGGCAGCAAGCATTACAAGTTTAAATAAAATCATTGTAACCATTGTCGAAAAGATTTAAAAAACTGGTAAACCTATTCTGTAAAATCGCACTTTTGGTTAATCGATTTTGAATTCCATCAATGCTTCCAATGAGTATTGATATTATGCTGGTGGTAAAACCATACATTATACTGAAGTGCTACTTTAAAGGAAAGCATGATGCGAATTGTTCCCTCAGAAGCCCCACAAAACCCACTTTCTCGGCAAATTGTTTCAAATAAAAGAGATAGGTAATTATGTGTGTAGATAGTATAACAAGGTATATATGTGTATAGATAGTATAACAAGGTATATATGTGTATAGATAGTATAACAAGGTATATATGTGTATAGATAGTATAACAAGTTTGAAGAAAATCGCTGGAGCCATTTTCGAGAAAATTACGAAAACTAAAAAAACATTCAATAAAACCGCACTTTCGGCTGATTGATTTTGACGGAAATCTTCGTGTCTGATGGATTTAGCGCTCTAAATGAAATACCAATTTTGTACTTGCTGCGGCTTTTCTTTTTTGAGATATTCTGCTAACACAAACACATACGACCATTGGCTAAAAATCCTTTTTCCTATTCAAGGGACCCCAAAACATGTATTTCCGGTGAAAATTCAATTTCGGAAATCTGGCACCATCGCAATACTTCCTGTTACTAAGAAGTAAGAGAAAGTAAAACATATTCAGTAATGTTGACTTAGGGTTGGTTTTCGATCTAAATCTTGGTGTCGGTCCCGGTACCGAACTTAAATGATAATGAATCCATTACTAACTTCCTGTGATTTTCCGTTTTTGAGATTTTTTTTCACACATATATACACACACCTTCGCTAAAAACATTTATTTCCGGTATATAACTCAATTCTGGGGCAGGATCGCAACCTGTCTGCTAACAACAGTACGAAGAAATAAAAATAAAGTTAACGTCTAACGTCTACTAATGTGAATATCAGTTTACCTAAACAGTTTCTTGGCCCAAGCGCAAAAGGTAGAAATGTTCCCTCAACGATTGGCTTATCAAATCTTGAGGGCCGAAACTCTTCAGGTTGGTCAAAATATTTACTATCAGTTTGAACTGCGAGAGCGGGTATAATAACTGGATCGCCTGGTTGTAAGACAATATCAGTGTCCGGGATGCGGTAGGTGGCGGTGCACACTCGGGTGAAACCAGTTATGGGTGGATGCAGACGTAGCACTTCTGAAAAACACAATCTCCTTTTTAATTATTGAGTAAATTATTTGCTTTGTTTTATTATTGTGAAGAATGTTGTTAGCTGACCGTTGATCACATTCTCCAGGTATCTCATCTCTTTCAAGTGATCATAAGTGAAATTTCCTCTCCTGCCGTCCAACACTCTTGATATTTCTAGTCTGGCTTCATCGCAAACATCCTGATGGCGAGCCAGTTCATGCAGAGAGTAGATAAGTGTGCTCGCGGTAGTTTCAAAACCTCCCAAGACAAAAATGAAGAAGTGGCCACTCATTGCCGCGTCAAGCAAACCTACAACAGATTCAGACATCTGAAAGTTTTATCCTTTGGAGCATGCTTTTTTTTTCTTGGTTCTGAACGTTTTGTTTTCTAACTTTTTTCCGAGTTAAAAGTTCATTTAAAGAAGTTTAGGGAGAGGGGAGGTTATATTAGGGGGAGGGGAGGTTATCTTTCCTAAAAAAGTCATTTGATTAAGTTAGATTCACCCATTGAAATAATACTGTAGACTAATAAACATTTAATAAACATCGATGAGAATAGTTTTCGACGTCAATGTCTCAATATGTCTACAGATTTTTGGGTATAGGTCAATAAAAAAATTCTAGCTAAAGGTAAAAGTTTCGAATATATTTCATATCTTCCTCAGTACCTGTATACAACAACAAAATCAAAATAATAAATATAAAAAACTTTACATCAAAATTATGTATTTGATTTACATCAAAATATGTATTTGATGTAAAGGTTTTTATACTTTTTATATTTATTGCTTTGATTTTGTTGTTGTATACAGGTACTGAGGAAGATTGTGAAATATATTCGAAACGTTTACCTTTAGCTAGAATTTTTTTCATTGCCCAATACCTGAAAATGTATAGACATATTTAATACAAATATAAACAATAGTTATGTTTGGCCGTTGTTAATGAAACAAGCAAAATATTGGTTGGCTGGGGCCAAAGCAAAAAAACTTTCTACTTTTAAAAGTTTATTTACCGATGTTTCGGGCATCCTTCCTCATTGGCCCCAGCCAACCAACATTTTGTTTGATTTAGTAAAAATTATAGGTTGACAACATTAATCAATCATAATTTTGTAAACTGCAGTCAGGAAAAGGCATGTGGGTGTGTTACACCAAATTTTTACTTTCTTTTACTCCTAGTAGATGTTCGGAATTCAGTTTTCGCTGCAAATATATATTTTGGTTACCCTGAATACGAAATAAATTTTTTTAGAGAATTTTATATATATATAATTTTTAATAATATAATATTGAGTGGTCTGTTTTCACCAGTTATTTTGTTTTGGCAATTAATAGTTAACATTTTTAGGGTAAACTGGACTTTGTACATTAAGTTTGTAGCATTAAAAACATTAAATAAATAAAAAATGTGTACCAGTTTGTGTAGTTTACTAGTTACTAGCTTGTGTTTACCAGTTCGAATTGATTTCTATTTGTTTTAACTTTGCTTTAGCATCTCCCTTGACTAGAGAAATTTAAAATTAAAAATTAGAATTTCAAAATGCCCCTTCGTGCCGAGGATGTCGCATGACTTATTGATGACGGCCCCTCCATGCGATATTCAGCCACTGCTATTGGTGTTCCCTACCAAATTCTGTGAGATGCAGTGCAGCGTAACAGAGAAATAGGCTCATACTCAATAAGGCCAGCTCAGGGCATCTAAGAGCCACTGAACTGCGGGACGACCATTTTTTGACACTGACAGTTTTACGAAATCGTCATCTGACAGCTGTGATTAGTATCGCCTCCAAGAAGTTCGAGGTGTTAAAATTTCTGAGAGAACAGCTCGAAGGATATTGAATGAGCAAGGTTTGATGGCTTTTTGCCCCACAAGAGGGACAGAACAAACCAGAGAGCCTTGCCTTTAGTTTGATCCAATTGAGCTAATTTGAGCCAATTTATCTATCGAGCAGTGGGCAAGTTAATTGTTTACTGATAAATCCCGATTTGCCTTAAGGGCTCCAAACGGCCGTGGACGAGTGTGGAGGAGAAGAGGCGAAAGATTTGCAAATGCATTCTAACTAGGCCTTTCCAACGAGGCTCTTTGATGGTTTGGGCAGGTATCAAGTTTACAATGACGTGAGGAGTTAGTGATCATTCGAGAAGGTTCCATGACTGCTCTCGGTATTTGGCGGATCTGCTGCAAGTACATGTGGTCTCTATAATGCCGGAGAAAGGTGAGGAGTCTGTACTAATACTCGATAACGCTCGTCCAGTTACAGCCTACATAGGGTAGGCCTTTCTTAATAACCATAATATTCACTTCCTAAACTGGTTTGCCCGTTCCCCTGACTTAAATCCCATAGAGCATTTGTGGATATGCTTGGAAGATGATAAGAGATCGGAGGAGCTAGAAAAGGCACTTCAAGACGAATGGGCTCCAATCTCATAAAACGAAATTTCCCGCTTGATTCAGAGCATGCCGAGATGCCTAGAAGCTGTGATAAGGGCAAGAGGAGGTAATACTTGGTACTAGCACCATCCCACTAAAAAATAATGTAAAATTAAAAAAAAGAAAAACAGGTAAATAAAATTTTCCAGATTCACTTTTTTTTAATTAATTATTTCAAATTTCCTATATTACCAGTTAACCTATAAACTTTGACTTTTAAAGTCAGTTAACCTATAAACGTTATGAACGATAAAATGATTAAAACATTGAAAGCTATATATAGAAATAGTAAATTTGTCAAGTGCTGGAATTTTTTGCCGGTGAGTATATATATATAAAATATATATATCTGGTATTTTATTCGTCGTGGCATGTATTTGATTTTCTTCCTGACCGGTTTCGGATTTTCATCTATCGTCAGAGCAAATTCACTAACTTCGTTTAGAGAGTTCACATACAACTGTATATACCAACAAACCATATATATAAATATATATATATTTACGTTTAGAGAGTTCACATACAACTATATATACCAACAAACTATATATATCAGGTCAGGAAGAAAATCAATATGCATGCTACGACGGATAAAATACCAGATGTTATCCAGCATTGCGGACCTATCCACATGTTCAATACACGCGTGTGTGTTAACAAAATATATCAAAAATGAAAAGTCGCCAGAAGCTCAAACTTGGTATTCCATTTAGCCTATACCATCACATGGAGATTTCAGAGGAAATACATCAACCGCAAGTGCGACTTTGCTGAATTTCTTTTTTTTCAGTTTTTCGTGATTTGCTCGAAAACGGCTTCAAACATTTTCTTTAAACTCCATAAACTATCTTCAGATATAAATAACTGTCACTTTTATTTTCCCGGGAAACTTGATTTTTTGAGTTGTGGGGGGGAACAGTAGCGCTATGCTTTCTTCTAAAGTACCATCAATCACTATATTACATGGTTTTACCACCTATATAATATTACTTACTACACATTGGATATTTTGATAGTATTCCAAATTTGAAGAAAATCGGTTAACCGGAAGTGTTTTTTTTTTTGGAATTTTCTCGAAAACAGTTACAACGATTTTCTTTAAACTTGGAGTGCTTGCTGCATAGGCAGAAACCTATCACATTTATTTGAAACATTTTTTTATGACAAAATTGATTTTAGACGATATTGAAGGTCTGACAGATAGTTTAAAATTCAATTTCCCCTAGCTTTCGTAGTTTTGAGCCCATAGGGCCGCTCAGGCATGCAATTAAAATCCAGCCGGACTAAACATTGTAACGTTGCAATTTTAAAGAAAATTTCTTGGTAACATTGTATTAATTAGAGTAAGAGAGAGGTACAATAGCTGTGGAGGATGTTCAGGAAGCAATCACCGATAGAATCAATTGGAGTATTGCAGGCAAAATCTATGCAGCCTGTTGCTTGCTCCAAGAAAGAGTAATCTGTGCCTAAACAAGACCCCCCCCCCCCACCGTCTAATTAACGAATTTTCTTCAAACTTGGCATTTTTAGTAAACGGTTACTTCGCCTTGGTGGGGATTATAATTCCCAAAATATATTTTGGGTTTTACGGCTTAAACTCACCTGAATTTAATTTTTAACAACGCTCTATGGCTGCGCCCTCTATCAGAACACTCAGCAAGACTTGTAATGGCAGTTTGTGCACAGATTCCTCAGGACCCTAAAATCAGTTTCTAAATTCCACCTCTGCTTTACAGTTTCGACCGAAACTGTGAGTGCCAACCGTAATACAGCAGGAGGACTCAAATCCCTTATTACAAATTTCGCCTTCAGGTCAAAATTATGTCGCTTTCGGCGGAGCGTATAGGGATTAATACACATAAAAAATTTAGAGAAAGGTTTATGTTTACATTGTTGGTGAGGATTATGCCACCAGTAATCCAGACGACTTTGTTGTGTTGCATTCTGAACACTCACACGACTTTCTCTTGCTGCATTTAACACAGATTTAAGTGGCAAATTTTCTTCAAACTTATAAGTAATTGCGTTTTCTTCATTTATATCAATTGGAGAATCGAAACGTAATAAAATGACATTTTTGAGGAAACCATACTCCCCTCCCCCACTCCCCCAGAACTTCTTTTAATAAACTTTTCGGAAAAAGGTTCCCAACAAAAGTGAAAGGACTCTGTATTCATAGTTAGTGTAACGAATCTAATGAAATCTCTCGGGAGTTTTATGGATAAAATTGTACAAAACTAAAATAACTTCAGTAAAACGCTCTTCCGGTCAAACGATTTTCTTCAAACTCGGAATTTTGGCGTCACATTTCATTGTAATTAATATTATTTAAATGTTAGAATTTTATAATAAACCAAAATTGCGCTTTAGAGGAAAACATAACACCGCCCCTCACTACAAACCTCTTAAATGAATTTTCCCGGACAATTATTTTTAATTTAAGGCGCGACAACATCTAAGGTTATTGGCGCCTGGAGGCTTCTCAGTGCACTGTTACAGACAACAATGTCCATCACCGAACAGTGAGCTGTAGAGGCTTCTAGGAAGAGAAAATCTAAGGGCTCGAACCCGGGGCTTCCGTGTGGGAGTCCAGCGCGCTAACCACTGAGCTAGTCTCTTCTCTTTCCCTTTCACATACAAGTTGTAGCTCTTTATAAGTGTAGTCAATACTTTTAGTTTAAAGAATATTGAATGGAAAATCCATTCGGTAAAGTGGTGTACTTCCGGTTGACCGACTTTGATCAAAACTTTATTGACGGTGGCCACGCTGACACTTGAAGTAAGTATCAAGTTTGGACTTTCTGCTATTTTCTATTTTTGATTTATGCTAACCTTACACTCACATACAGACCAATTTCTAAAAATAATTTTTTCGTTAAGAGGATCTCTAAACGTGTATATCTGGTGAAAAGTCAATATTGAAAATTTGACAATACCTTCTTCTTACAGCAGTAAGAGAAAGCAAAAAGGTTAGATAATGACAAATAATAACTTTTTTCTGAATAGTGTTGGGAGAGGCCATTAATTGAAGAAAGGATTGTCTGGATATAGTCCTCTCTGATCACACCATCTTCCCTTCCAGCTTTCACCTTCTCTATTACATCCTTGAAGAAGTCCTCTGTCTCCTGTGGCATACACTTGATACCGAGTGACAGGCCGATCTTCGGCACAAATAGGCGCATAAATACCGGAATAGCTCGCCAGCCTTGCAAATTGAACGCCCGCTCACATTGTTCTACGAACGCGTCCACAATGGCTGTAAAGAAGCATTTGACAAAGAAATGATTGAATCTTGGAGGGTTTTTCTTCATAGTTTAACTAGTGTTCAGTTTTGTGCTGTACATACCATCACTGAGCTCCAAGCCGAGCACTGGACCAACTATTACCGCTCCAGCGAATCTTTTAGCTAATTCTTTCACCTCCAAACATTTTTTCTGTTCGTCTCCTTCTTTAAACACTAATTTGGCTGACTTTTCAATCACCGGCACTAGCGATCTCAGCCGGCCTGACTTGAAGCCAGGTCTCAACAACTCTCTAGATCTTTTCCACAAGAGGCCATCCATGAAGAATATATTAACAGAGAGGGGATCTCGTTTATAGTCTGCCATTAATCCTCTGGATGAGAACCGCGAGAAATCTGACTTGAGCACATGGTTGATTATTTTTACATCTCGTATTAGAAGTGTTGGTCTCATCAGATTGAATATGCCGAAAAATCTGAAACAGTAAGGAACAGTGGATGAAGATATTGAGTAAAAGATGGTTGGTGCAATGAATAAATCTGATATATTATTTAGCTCCACTGGATATAGTAGGTGGCGAGCTTACAACACTAGCTGCACCGAGATCTATTGTGGCTTGGTTAGATGTTAGTGTTTGTTGTATCAAATGCGTCTATAAGGTGTTCACTGTATAAGTGTGGATGACCTGTGTGTGTACTGTAAGAATGCTGTTGACCCCTAGATGTCCTAGTTCCCCCTCCGATAGGGCATTTATTTTACTTGTTAGCAATTTAGCGCAATATCATTTATTTAAATCAATAACATTACAAACTGAAATAAATACTACCTGTGACCCTCGGACTCCTTGTAAAACCTGTGAAGTGCCATCTGATAAGTTTCCTTTTTGATAAAAACTTGGAATATGTTACCAAAAAATGGATATGGCTCTCTGTAAGGTACACCCTTTTTCTGCCAATAATCATGGTTTACTGTTAAAAATTTATATATTATAATAAACAGGGCTACCAGCAGTAATGAGGTCAGCATTGTTTCCAAATGCTTGTCCAGCCCACTGTCACTTTACTGAATTAACCAACAAATCTGAAAATAGTATTCTATTATGATTCAAATTAATAATTCTTAAAAATCTCTTCAACAAAACAATGATAATGATTAAATGACTTGGCAAATATACGCACATAAACAGGTTAAAAATAAAAGAAAAACCTACGGAAACGCCCATACGACTTTTTCTGTCTGCAGTTAATTATAAAATTGAGAAATATTTAAACTCTGAATTTTCACTCAGTTACCCTAATATAAATATAAAAGTGGTGGGCTGTACACAGGTTGGTTAGCACAATCGCGCTAATAATTTAACTATTTACTTTCTAGTAAACACACAACACAGCGCCAATTACACTGAATAAACTCCAACATGTTTAAAATCTACATGACAGAACCCCTTCAAATCAATTTTTTCAGAAAAATGTTTTACATAAAACTGATATTTTTATATTTTAATATTCATACTTTAATATCTAAGGTAGCTGTTTCTGTGAAAATTCTGAAAATCACAAAACCATATCTTAACCGATTTTCTTCGAATTTGAAATGCTTCTAATGTATATTATTATGATAGTATGAACCATAAGGTGCACGGAATCGGCACTCACGAAGAAAGCTTAACTCTCAAAAAACCTTCAAACAAATTAATTTTCTTGGATCAAATAAAAGAAATGTATAAATATATAAGTTTGAAGGAAATGTTTGAGAAAAAAAGAATGAAAAAATTAAACGGAAAATAGAGTTTGTTTTTGAGATATATTGTACACACACCAGATCATTCACTAATTGTACACACACACAGATCATTCGCTAATTGTACACACACACAGATCATTCACTAATTGTACACACACACAGATCATTCACTAATTGTACACACACACAGATCATTCACTAATTGTACACACACACACAGATCATTCACTAATTGTTACACACACACAGATCATTCACTAATTGTACACACACTCAGATCATTCACTAATTGTACACACACACAGATCATTCACTAATTCTTTCGTATTCGTGGAACTCAAAAATATATATTTCTGTGAATTCGAAAATTTAAAAATTTTCACAGCAATAAGAACAAGATTTTTTAACCAATTCAACAAAACTACGCAAAATTTAAACATAACCTCAACGACAGTAACGAACAGTTAATCATTCTACATACACTTATACATACGACTATTTACTAAGTGGCAGAACAATTATATGGCGAATATAATGATATTGAGATAAAGTACTTAATCATTATCGAATACTAATTTTGTTCAAGTACCAGCTGACGTACTATGAACATTATCGGTTTAATTTGCTGACAAAATTTTGGGCCATTCTCTGAGATAGGATTAAAGTGACAGATCAATCTGAGCTGGTGATTACTGTCACAAGAAAGCAGTAATTTAGATAGCACTTCGATATATTGCTGATGTTGTTCGAGAAGTCATTGTATGGTGGTAATTATTACTATAATTATTATTAAACAGGTGTGATCAAAGAAAGGGTACGTTTACTTAATTTATGAAGTCAAGTAGATGAATAAGTAGGAAGACAAGTAGATGAATTAATGACAAACAAATATGAAATGGAGTAAAACACCAGTCAACAATGTAAAAGTATATATAAATGTTGGAGTGTACAAGATGTGGGAGGGGTGGTCGTGATGTTGAAACGGAACAAGAACGGGGAATGGCGAGTGCGTGAATGTATATGTGGTGTGCAAGGAAGGAAGCGGGTTAAGTGGTAATTGGAGGCAATGTGGGAAATGCACCAGTGAAATAGGTGATGCCGCAGAAGAAGCAATCGGCGCTGGTAGTCCAAAGAGGCGATGAAATAAACTGTATGGTCAAAAGATGAAGGCGCCGCTAACGGGTTGTAATGGTGGTTTGAAGTTGAGTAGTTAGTAGCTAAACAGACGAATATAGGCGACAATAATTAAGCAATCTTAAGACGCGAAATTGAAGGCGAGAAGGACACTACGGTAATATAGATTATATTTCACCATACACATGAAGAGAAAACAGGGCGTTGGCCGGATAGCACTGGGATGTACTGGAGGAAGAAGGTTTTAGAAACATGATGTGATGCTTTGGAGAATTATTAGGAGTGAGGGCGAGGATGGACCCGACAAAAATTAACAGACATGGAAAGTAAATGGCAGAGAAAGATCGGTTCAGCCGTAAGCGGATATAAGGCGCGCGTACGCATTGACAAGAGAAGAGAAAGGTCGGATTAGCCGTAAGCGGATTGAAGCGCATTGACAAGAGAAGAGACAAGAAGGGAAGAAAAGAGAGGGAAGAGAATCGGCCTACTGATCCGAACATATTCAATGTTTTGATTTTTTTTTGGTAAACTTTCAGTTTCAATGATGAATCAGTCATGTTGATAGCTTCTGTTTAACAACTACTTAATAGATAGGCTTTATAAGTCCATAATTATCGTTAATATAATTAGTTGATAAGGAAGGTTTTGTACATTGTTTTCATTTTGTACATCTGTTACATTATCCTTTTCCTACATAAAAAATTGGTAGGTAATAAATATTAACTTAGACCTTTCCAATTTATCTGGTACAATATAGACCAAAAAAGCTCGATAATTTTGATTTTTTTTTTTTTAATCAGATAAATACAGGAGCCTAAATATAGAGAACTGTTCAAGACATTATTGTAATAAATAGTAATTATGTTATATTATATAGTAATTCAAGATGCAATAATCATATGCATTTATCATAATTATTTATGCCTTATCTAGCTCGTGTAATAATTATTAATATTATTATCTTCATATTAGTCTATAAATCAAATTTTACTTTTATTAAAATTCTTTTATTTTATTTTAATTTAAAGATTTGTTTTTTATTATTAAAATTACTTTGCGGTAACACTGTTTGACATGTTAATATATTGGTATGGGATGTTTTGGCGCGCTATTCTCTTGCTGATAAAACAAAGTATTGCGATCGTGTCCAATTTTCGAAATTGTGATTGCACTGGAAATTCAAGATTTGAGGTCCCTTGTGATAAGGGAAAAATGTTTTTCTCTAATCGACTATGGTGGGTGTGTAAATAAATATTTCATAGCCAAAAATGTTGTAGCCGAACTTAATATTTCGTTTAGATGCCCTAGCACATCCGACTTAATATTTCGTTTAGATGCACTAGCACATCCGACACTTCAGTTTTAGGTCATAATCTGTCAACCGGAAGTACAAATGTATTCATTTTTGTTTAGTTTTTCGCGATTTTCTCAAAAGTAGCTACAATGATTTTCTTTCAATTTCGCTTACTAGATTAGATTCTGTGGGGTTAGCTATTTTATGTCTCCGCGACCCCTTATGGGTCTATTTTGGCACCCACAAGTTAGAGTTTTCTCTCCAGTCTTGTCTGTTTAAACAGACTCTGGAGTCTGGAAAGAGACACTTGGGTGATCCTTGAGAGCACCCACCAGTCAGAGTACCCTCTCAAGCTCTGTCTGTTTACTTGGGCTTGGGAATCCTCTGAGAGAGAGAGAGAGAGACTCGGTTGAAGTCTCCAAAGGGGAGAAATCCCTGCCATACAAGCCCCTCACAGTAACACAGTCCCTGAAGTGCTGTTTCTTCTTTTTCCTGACAAAACTTACACAGTCCCATGCGATACATATGCTTGTTAAGTCTACATTAGTCAGTAAGGAGGCCCACAGACATCCTTATGGCCGCACGGTCTTGTTGGAGTAATTCTGCAGTAAGCCGGGCGAGTAGTATTAATAAACTTCTTCGTCTGCCTCTGGCCTGGGTTTTAACCCACCATTCTGAGATCGATCGCCCATCCATGCTCTAATGCACTCCTGAGACATTTTGCAATGGCACAGAAACGTTCAGATCCAATGAGAGTTTCAATAGAACTCTCGCCCGGGTACCCAAGCTACAAAATTCTTATTTTGGCTACTAATTTCCATGAATATACCCCTGCACTCCCACACCAGCCTCGAGCTGACCAGATACGAGATAACTGCTCGCAAAGCGCTCTGGCTATCTGACTAAATGACGTCTTTAGAGTTTTATCATTTTGGGAATGCATCGTACGAATTTCTTCTAAATGTCACTTCAGTACAATGTACTGAGTTATACAAGGGTCCAACAGAGTAGTTATAGAAGCGGACCTCTCCATTGTCGTACTAGGTTAGATTCCCGGTCTTGGCGTTGGATGTTATTTGGTGTACTAATATAACATGAGCAATATATAGCAAAGTATCTCTGCTCTCCGCTTCCGTCCACAACACCAGAAAGTAGTAAAAGCCGCCTGAAAAAAATAGACATTACTTTACTTGACAGGTCCAACATGGCTGTAGTAATGTTTGGGGTATACTTAGGTTCAGTAACGGTAGACTTACTAAACACTGTTTGTATTGTGTGCAAATAATAGACATTACAAGAACTTTACACTGTAATATTTTAGAGTGAGAGAATACGGTAGCG
>JAAEAF010007927.1:0-13904 GCA_011037195.1 Triatoma infestans
CTTTTCTTTTGCTCCTTCTTGGAGATTTACGAGTTGGACCAACCAGCACCCAGGGGTTCCCAGGTTGCGTGGATGCGGGTGGTTCCATCTTAGTCACACCCTGTACATGTACAGAGGGTGTGGTGTTTGGCAGCCTTGAGGCTACCTGCGCCCTAAGGTGGGCGCTTGTTTTAATAGGAGGGATTTCTCCCACCTTTAATATTTGTTCCCTTAATTCTTGGGGTTGAGTTTGATTGGCTTTTCCGAGAGCAGTGTTTACCTGCCCAGCAGTAAAATTGAATATCTTTGCACTCGCCTTTTCTGCGAAGGTGGTTTGAGGCATAACATAAGCCTTTGACTCAACAATTGTTTTAGCTTCATTGTAAGGTAGTCGTTGCAAGGTTTTTATTTTTTGTATCTCTTTTTCTTTAATAAGGATTGGGCAAATGGCAGCTTTGGCTTTATGGTCTCCTCCACAGTTCGGGCATTTGATCGGAGGGACGCAGTCTCCTTCATGTTCTTTTTGACCACAAACACAGATTGATTCCATTGCCTTACATCTCTGTGAGGTGTGTCCATATCTTTGGCATCTGAAACATCGCATAGGCGATGGTACATATGGACGCACTTTTAGGTTGTAAAATGCCTCTTCCAAAGTTGTTGGTGGCCTCGGTCGATCAAACGTAAGGACTAGGGAAGCTGTGTCCACTAAAGTTTCCCCCTGCCTTCTCTTGATTCTTCTTACTTCAACAACTCCTTGATCTGCTAAACCTTCTTTAATGTCCTCAATGTTGCTATTTAAGAAGTCTCTACATGTTATGACTCCCTGAGAGGTATTAAGCCGTTTATGGGGAGTTACTTCAACTTCTATTTCATTCAGTGTTTTTAAACTTTTAATTATCTCCGCTTGGGAGCGTGTTTCCGCCTGTACACATATTGATCCATCTGCCAATTTTTTAATACTCTTCGTTTTCCCTATTATGGTTTTCATGCATTTACTCAGTTTGAATGAGCAACTGTTGGAGAAGTCGCCCTCTTTCTTCTTAATGAGAAAGAAACTTGCCCAGTTATCTTCTTCCAAATCGATGAATAATCTATTACTCTTTACTGTAACATTGTTGCTCCTAACTTTCTTCCGAGGTGGAGAAAGTGGAACAAACGGTTCCATAGTTATTGCGCACCTACTGGTCGCAGTAGTTGTATCCGAAATAGTGGTGTCCTTGTCCAAGCCTTGGTCTTTAGCCTTATCTGTTTCTTCAAAAGGGGTAAGGATTTGGGAACTAGTAAGGGTTATTGGGAGAGGAAATAAAGAAGGTTGGGATGTTTCTACAGAGTTAGGATGTGGATTGGATTGGGGTTCTGGGCACTGCCCAGTGAAATTGCTTTTAATATCCATGATTGGTATTAAAAAAATTCATCGTGATGCGTGGTCCCGCCTCCTCGGACGCTCAACTGGACCCGGTTACTCTCCGGGTGGACCATCGTACCGCAACATAGTCAGGTGCCACGGAAGACAGCGTTCCGATACCGAAGCACCGACCCGTGTCCCCGCGGCCCCCCTCCTAACCCTAGGAACCCACCTGAGGTGGTATTCCGTAGCCTTCCTGGGGTCGGGCTATCCCCCAGGTATGGCTCTCGGGTGAAGCCAAGGCCAAAGACATGTGTTGGGATCGGACGCCCGCAGGTCGTCGTCTCCCTCAATGCCCAGGATCCTCTTTTCCACCCTAGCCCCAAAGCCTCGTGCCGGCAAGCACGAGGGAGAGGTATCTATACTCCGAGCTCTCAACGAGTGCGTGTCCTTGTTCATGCAGTGTGTGTGGTCGTCTGTAAAGTGTCGAGTGTTCAGGTGTGAGTGAGTGTGTGTGGTGGGGAGCTCAAGTTTACCTGTGGGTGCGCTGAACCCAAGTAGCTGCACACATCAACTACCTCTGCAGGTCGTATGTGTAGTGTGTAGTGTTAAGGGTGTCAGTATGAGCGTATATTGTAGTGTTGTTAGGCTGGGAAACCCGCAGGGACGCCTAGATACGAAAATACCTTTCAACTTCAAATTATAACATCTTGAAATTTTATGCAATACTTTTGTCCAGCATTTTGTTTATAGTAGGTAAGCCTATTTATAATTACAGTATTTGGGAAATGACATAAATCTAAATCCTCTTAGCAAAATGAGCGTAACTGTGATGATTCTAGCTCTATTTTATGTTATTAATATTCATATAGTCCACGGTTAATTCTCAATCAGCTTATTATTATTATCAATATTTTTATTTATCTACTGCTTCAACTGAAAATCAAGGTTCTAATATTTTCAACGGGTTCACCGATTTATATAAAGTGCATCTTCATTTCTAATTATTTTATAATTATTACTTGAGTAATGGTATTGCGATCATGTCAGATTTCCGGTTTGATTTCTCGCTGGAAATAATGTTTTGAGTACGTACAACTATGAATAAATGTTTTTAGATAAGAGTCTTTTTGTATGGATTATATTTGTTTAACTATTTAATTAAATTCCTCATGCGTTAGTCTAGTGGCTAGGGCACTCACCTTTCGTGCGAGAATTCAGGGTTCGATTCCCGTGAAGGCAAAGTCGTTGTTGACCCAGCATCGTGATAAAAAGTGGGAAGCTACATTCTTCCGGTATACCCCTTTTTTCTCTAAGTACTGAGGGGGATCTTTCAAGACCGTACCTACCCGCTTGGGGTTTAACGGTCCCTCGTTGCAGGCAACAGGATCGTTTAACAAGAGGAGGTGTCATACCATGGGAGGACTTTTAGTGCAATACCCGACCCCGAAGCACCCCTCTCCCGCTTGACTCATTTAAGGGCACAGTTGACTCATAGTGGTCACAGTCCACTCCCGGAAGCTAGAGAAGGCACTCCCTAGCAGGCTCTGGTAAACCGCGCACACCCAGCAAATGCGCTTCCAGCTACGGGCTGGCACCGGGGTTTAATTATATTGCGAGTCACCTCCCGCTCAACTCATGACCTCGGTCATTGGGAGTTCTTGATTAAAACACGGCCACTACGAATCCTACCTCAATTGCAAGCAATTGGCTCGGAAACTGGCTGGCTCCCGTAGTTCAGTATTTCAACTCTAACGAGCTAGCGTGACTGATCGCACGCCCGATTGATCGACAGATTCCATCTACTGATTCCTGTCCATTGGTTCCTGTTGCGGAAAGGTTTCGTGGTGGTCATGGCTCCGCAATGATGATAGTAGTGTCCCTTGTCATTCTATCGTGAGGAGGCGGGCTGGAGATGTACCTGCGGGACTAGTTACTCCAGCTCGTGTGGGCCATTCTCCTCAACAACATGTCCATTGGTTCCTCAAGTACAGGGGTTTCAGTAACCCAGGTAACTTACTGGCAACCCAAGGGGAAATGATCAGGATAGGATTAGGTGGGGTGAGGGATTCCCCAACCTGGACAGCCAGAAGCTGATTGCACCCCGAAGGGTGGGCGATGATGACACCACATACCCACGTCCAAAGTGGAAAGCTACAGTTAATAGCGCCCTAGGTATCGAAGGCCTGAACTAAACAGCATGGGAACTGCGCTATGCTTTTACCACATGTCCCTCTATTCAAATCGCCATCCGGCAAGCCTTGGCCCTTCATGGACTGTTGCGCCATAGGGTTTTTTTCATTTAATTAAATACTGATGGTAGTAAATAGTTTATTAATTAAAAAACTTAAACCATACATCGTAAAGGCGTTACGATTCCTTATGGCTACAGCCTCAGCACCCAATGCAAATGGAAAAGAAAAAATCTGGTTTTACTTACACGAAATTTTTTCTTGCACTGCAATTAAGAAAGTAGTAACTGACAAATTTTCTTCAAACTTATAATGTATTAAAGATTTATCTTCGGCAAATAACCTCCTCGCCTTCCCAATACTTCTTCAAATGAATTTCTCGGAACAAAATTTTAATCAAAAGTGATAGATCTCTATATTTACAGTTAGTGTACCAAATTTAATGAAATTCATCGGTGTTTTTAATAGAAGAAAATCGCTAAAACTGAAAAAAACTGTTCATCAAAAACGTATCTCCGTTTTACTCATTTTCTTGAAACTCGAAATAATGACAACATATTTAATTCTATTTAGATGATACAATTATATAATAAATGGAGAAAATCATAACCCCCACCCCTGGCCCCCAAAGTGTTAAATGTTTTTATACAGAGAAATGTTTCAAATAAAGTTGTCGCTCTTTGCATGATAGTTCACATACATCGTTTAAAGAAAATCGTTGGAGCCGTTTTTGAGAAAATTAAAAAAAAAAAAATGGTAAAAACCCTTCAGTAAAGTGATACTTCCGGTTGATGATTTTACCCGAAATCTTCGTGCGTGATACGGCGGTGGTAGTATATCAAGTTTGAGCTTCCTGCAACTTTTTGTTTTTAATATATTCTGTACACATATACACAGACCATTCACTAAAAACCACTTCTTGGGATTCAGGGGACCTCAAAACCTGTATTTCCGGTGAAAACTCAATTGCAGAAAATCTTGCATCATAGCAATACTTGCTCTTACTAAGAGTAAGAAAAATTAAAAATAATAGATTCGTTTTTAGTGGATACATAAGAAACTTTCAGTAATCTTTAATATTATTTATTATCTGCAAAATAATCCATCTCATAATAAAGTATTTTGAAACTTGGCTAGATTATAATAATTTTATAGTTGTGCAAATTGCATGTATGTAAATTATAAAGTTGGCTGCTAACATTGATAAAAGCAATACCAAGAGTGCACTTCGAACATGCAAGCTTTTAGTTTAATGAGATAGATAACGGTGTACTTCTATTCTCCAAGTCCCCTTTTATTGCTGCCTTTGAGGTTTTTTTTTTTTGTTTAAAATTCAATTAAATTTTATTATAGATATTAAAGCAACTTCATCATTGGAAAAATACTTTTTTAATGAAGTGTCTACTATGCATAAGTTTAACTTCAGCAAATCATACAGTTGCGATGGATTGAGTTTAGTGTAGCATCCTTTTTCATAGCTTCATTACAACAATACAGCTTTTTATAGATTGGTGAACATTAAGCTGTGAGTTCCGGTAATATTTATCTCTGAATAGAGTGTTTATATATTGTACAGTCTTTGATCTTCCATTTTTCTCACTAGGATGTATCAAAAATCTATTTTACTTTCTCTCACTATTAGAATTTTGAAATACAGCAAACTCCCGATTATCCGTGTGCGGATTATCCAGTTTGCGGATTATCCGTGCATGAATTTAATTAAAAAAAAAAAATTATATGCATATGTATTCTTGATTTTTTATGTATATATAGGCTGTATATTATCTTCTTGAGAAAAGTTTTGTGTTTTTTTACAATAAAAAACTATGAACCAATTTACAGGCTTTTTAAATCCTTTTTAATTCTTAATAATAATGAGGTCTTTTCTTTACGTACGTTTCGGCTTTTTACTAGCCATTATCAAAAGTTATTTTATAAATTAGATGAATAGTACATTATCTTGTATGCGTTATTATGGTAGTTTAAAATATAGTTTTTAAATTCGATTGTTGAAAAAGTTAAATTTGTGAAATAATATCTATGCGGATTATACTGCCTTATGTTGTTGTGTTATAGTATGCTTTAGCAAAGTAAGAAATGTTGTAGTTTTAATTATATGCTATTTAATTTTTTGAAGATCATATATGGTGCACCATGTGGTTCTATTGGTTTATTTCAAATGACAGTATATGCTTCATTTTTTTTTATATATGTTAGGCTGTATTCTGAGTACAACCCTAGCTACTCGCTTTCTACTGGGTGACTCCCAGTATCTGAAGTCGGCTGGACTGGTTTTAGTTAGGATTTTTTTAGATTCTATCGAGCCCGAGACAAGTGAAATAGTGTCTGAAATGAGTGAATTAATGGCAAATTTAGATGGCTTTGAAAATGTTGATAGAGAAAATATTGAAGAGTGGTTAGAATATGATGGAGGTTTCAAATAATGAGTGACAAGTATATTATTTCCGATCCCATTCAACCGGAAAAGCAAGAGAATGAAGCTGAAAGTGGGAAGAAGAAATTATATATGTAGTAACAAATACGGCCCTGAATTCTGTTGATACTTTGTTCGAGTTGTAATGTGATAACAAAAAGGAAAAGATATAATTTTTAAATTATAAAAATTATAACTAGTGGTGCCAGCCAGCCGCAGGTCAAGAGACGCGGCAAACAAAAACCCTTTCAAAACAAGGGTCAGTACACGGTCACAGGAATACCGCCAAAGACACCGCTAAAACCCTTTTAACAAGAACCCTTTCAACAAGGGTCATTACACGGTCAGTGTACAGAAGCCACCTGGCCGATATACAAGGGTCAACAAACACTCAAAAGTCCACCTGGCTAACCCAACAAACATTCAAAAGACCACCTGGAATTTCTGCCCAACAAACCGTCTTTTGATAACCGCCACCATCTGTTGCCACACTGGTCACCGACCTATTCAAGACCTAGGGTCAACACTCGGCAAGAGATGTTTTAGTGTGACTCGTAATTACACACCTGGCAATGTGTGAGTAATACCAATATAAACGGAGGAGGGGATCAGTATATCAACAGTATTTTATCAGCGTTTCATCAGGATTCTACCAGTCATATACAACATCAGTCTACTCATCAGTTCATACTTCGCGAGCGCGTCCCTATCTAAGGTTTTAAACATATATTTATTCATCAATCATTATAAATTGTGCATCTTAGTTACCATTTAAATCATTTTAAATTAATTGTAGTTTTATCTTTTTCAAACGTTTAATTTATTGTTAAAATATAGTCTATTTTTGTAAATTAGTAGTTCATATTTCGAGTAACAACTGTCTAAAAATCTCTAACTAATTCCCAACCATTCGTCGCATCATAAACCTCTTCAAGACATCTGATTCCAATACAGAATACATCGACAAATGGGAATTCGAGTATAACGACATAATAGCTCTTAGAAAAATTCGAACTGATATTAAAAAATCATTAAAAGATTTCTGCAAACAAACCAAAATCAAAAATTTTCCTACTAATAATGAGGATTAAATATGTTAAAATAATTGTCTGCCTTAGAAATGTATATGTTGTATTTTAGAAATAAATAATTATAGTTCCGATTATACGTGTTTTCGAATATCCGTACCGCCTCTCCCCACCATTAGCCAGGATAATCGGGAGTTTACTGAGTTATAAAGTGAACCTTTATATGTCTCCAATGTTAAGTATTAAAATATCAACATTTATATGATTTCATAGTATATTGTAAAAGTTCTATTAGATTAGAAGAGAATTTTTCTCTTTCATTGAATTTAATGTTAGACTGTAAACAAATCGTTGAATATGCATAATGTTAAGGTGATTTTTATTTATTTATCTTTAAAATGGAGAGGAAAAAATATAAGATATTTACAGTAAATTTCCTGGCCGGAAGATCTGAAGCAAAAAGGAAATTCTGTAAGTAAATAAGTCACGTTTCCTCTTATGCACGTAGAGGGCTTTCTATTTTCCCTGAATCCTCTTTACTGTAGCAACTATAGGAAGGACTTAATTTAAGTCCTCTAAACTTTACTCACTTCATATCTCTCTATGGTTGTGTATACAGAATGTTCTACCTCGTTGGATGCGATATTATAAAAGCTCCTAACTTCCGTTTATACGATCTTAAAACTATTTAGTATCATTATTATTTCTTGTAATGGAAGAGTTAGTAAATATTTTCATTTTACTTTCTCTTATTGTTAAAGAAAGTAATGCATTTGATGAACACATTATTAGAGACTTATGTCAAAAAGAAATAATTTTTGAAATTTAAAAAAATAGGTTTTAAGAGGTTTTGTGTCTATGCGTTATCACATTTATTTATTAAAATATCCCGATGATGGGCAAAGGTCTCAAACTGTTCGATTATTATAAAATCGAAGCAGGCTAACATGGAAAACTTAGTGTGGCAGCTATATAAATCATTAATCAGAAACATCTCATTTGCAGGAGCCCTCTTCTATATTTGAAAAGTTCCTGGTGCAAGAAGACTGCAGAATAGGGGGAAGATCGTCGTTTTCAATTGACTGCTTAGCAAATGAATCGGTTGTTTCATTCCATGTGCCCTAACGTTACTAAACACAAGTTTTTATAAAATTTCTTGAATAAGTGGATGATCTTTATTCATAACTTTTGCGCCGAACTATTTCATTAAACTATCAAGTTTCAAATATAATTGATAGTTGCAAATTTTGATTAACAAAAGTAGATAATAGGCGCTTTAAACATATCAAGTGTTATTGTTGTTCGATTAGTAGCCAATTATTTTTCATTTTATTTTAAGGCGTTGTGGGCCATACACAAAATCGCGAAGGACTGTGAGTTTGACACACCTGATTTAGAGGATAACCTAACTCTACTCTCTTTCAGAACCCCCATAATAAAAAAAAAACCAGTAATAGTCTACATATACAGCAAAAAACGTTTAACACGAAAACGCTTAACATGAAAAATCGGTTAATACAAAATCATAGTGCGGCCCCGACAAAATACTATGTAATTTCATACATTTTTTTCTTTTAACACGAAACAAATATCGCTTAAGAGGTAAAGATTTCGCTTCTCGGACGAACAAAATGTAGGGAAAGGTGGGGCTTGTTGTTACAGCCTAATTTTTAAAAAAATCGGCTGAGAGAAGGACTTCATAAATGGTCAAATTCGAGAGATATGCGAGTGCTGTTTGTTGTAACAAGTTCCCGCTAAGATACTGTTGCATATGGCGGCATTGTGTGACTTTCCTCGAAATATCATAGTGAAAGCTACATTTTATTATTGAAACCGAAAGCTGTAATTTGAAAACTACTAAAGGTAAGGCATTCAAACATATGCAGTTAATTCATAATCCTTAACAATAACTTCAATCCAATATGGTTGTGCTAGTATTCTTTGACCTATGAGTTTACGGATTAATTAGTGAAATAGCGTCAGTGGGGTTAATTGTTACACTTGGTTGGAGCATGTTGCTCCACTGCATATCTTAAATCAAATCATGGCAGATCTTAAGAGAAATGAAGCCAAAAACAAGAAAAACGAGAAAGTTGGCAATTCTAACAAAAAGAAAATCTGTGTCTCCAAAGCTGCGAACAAGAATCAAAAAAATGGTTTGCCATCTTCAAGTTCCGGCGAAGAAGTTGAGGACTGGCTATGCCTGAAATGTCTAAAACCATGGTCGCAGTCAAAAGATGGAGAAAATTGGGTTGAATGCATGCAGTGCAAAAGATGGGCCCATTCAAAATGTGTAAAAAATGACCCTAGATATATTTGCCACAATTGTAACTGGGCTTAGAGATGGGTAGTGACAGTGAATAGAAAGAGAATGAATGTTCATGCATTTAAGTAGTTTAGATCATAACCAAGCTGCTATTATTATTAAAATAAAGATCTGATAATTTGTTTATTGAACATATTTCAGTTTTATTTTCTTAAAATAAACACCCAAACATGTATTTTATACATTGTAACAACTTACCCTCTACGCATGTAACAACAACAAGCCCCACTGAAGGGCACGTTGTTACAGTATGCGCATTTTAATAGTGTTTGAATTTTTTAAATGTTACTTCATTTTGAAAAATCTCAAAAAAATATATAATTAGTAGAAATAAATGAGATAACAAATTTATCAATTTTCAGCAATTTTGAGTGCAACATACAGCAATTAAAAAATGTTAACCGAAATTTGTAACAACAAGCCCCACCCTCCCACATCGTTTTCTGCAGTCACATCGTCACGCAGATTTTTTGGCTTATTTTTTTTTCCGTTAGACGGAACAAAATAAACAATGGCTGCCACTGTTGCTAGGTTTCCATTTGTCTTTGAGTATGTAAAGGCACCACCATTGTCAAAACATTTCAGTTAGTTTTCGAATACGGTGAATTTTGTGTTAAAATCAGCGAATTTTGTGTTTTTTTTGTAATTTTAATACATAAACTTATTTTTTTTACGTGTACAATGGCAGAGAAATCGGGGCGTAAACAAACCGCTATTTTATCGTTTAACACGAAAAAATATTTAGGTCCCCTCAGATTCGTGTTAAACGTTTTTCACTGTATACAGTTTTCGGTTCCCTAGTTGATTTTTTTATTTTTGAATTATGCAGTAAAACATATACTCGTATATTGTATTTTGACTGTCTGTCGTGTTATCTAATAGATATTTTTATTATTAAAATTATTGAGTTTTTTTCATTAACAACTTTAACGACATTAATATTGGCCTTAACATATGTATATATAAATTAGAATATATATATATATATTTATTACAGAATTGTAACTTACCAATGAATATCTTGGTTCATTTTGATAAATTGTGCCAACTCTGGTCCAGTTAAAATGCTGCATCAATTTCAGCCGTGGAGCGTTGAAAGCATTCTCGGACGGCACCACCCGGTAGAAGTTGGGAAAATGTACGGACGTAAACATTGGATGGGTGTCCGCATATGATAGCTGAAAGATAATCCTTATGTAATATATATATATAAAAAAAAAATAATTATCTATTCTAATACTAAAAAATCTCTGAATTAAATTCATCATGAATAAGATAGGTACTGAAATAGAAAAAAACAATTTTTTTTTTCGTTTAAACTTATTATACAGATATGGAAAACATTATTTTTGAGCTTGTACTGAAAACTGAATTTTTTCCCCCCAGTTTTTCATGATAATGGCGAAAACGGCACCTACGTTTTCTTTAAACTATAAACAATTTTCATATATAATTAATTTTTAGATTTGTGGGTGACCTGCAATTTAAACATGACCTCTAACATGCGACTTCAGAACTACAATTTAATACAATTGTAATCCAATTAAGTAATATTTAGATGTACTAAAAGCATTGCTAGAGTACAAAGTTGGAAGAAAATCCAAAGTGAAATTACTGCTTTACAATATAGGGTTCCGATTTTTTTTTCTCTCAAAAATGCTCCAATATGTTTTATTTAATTGATCATCTATATATAAAATAATATCTTTATTTGAATAATTTGTCCAGATAAAATTATTTTAATGAGATTCTGGGATCCCAAAAGAAAATTTAACCATTAAATTCAGCCAAGCATAATAGTGTTCCAAGTTAGACTGGTGGAAGAAAGAGAACCAGCGCCGATATAACATGTAGCCCTAAAAGCCAACAATCTGGTGTGAAACATTTCACACAACTTTCTGTTACTCCAGTTCTCAAAATTATTATTGACAAATTTTATAGTTTGTGTACCAAATTTAATGAAATTCGTCGAAAACTGAAAAAACTGTTCACTAAAACCGCACTTCCAGTTTACTAATTTTCTTGAAACACAGAATTTTGGCCATCTATTTATTTCTAATTAAGTATGTTTGGGTGATAGAATTGTATAATCAACTATGATAGCTGAAATGTTTTTGGTGTGTTGATTTGTTGTATGTTTGTAGGAGCTTGTGTAGCATGAGCGGTTTAGTAAAAGAGCTTGTGAGTATATATGTTTAAGAGAGAAGTATTAGTAATAAGAAAGTACTCACCACTGCTAACAATAAATATATTCTAGTAAAATAATAACTACAAGTTATTTGCAAAGATATTATAACTTATTAATATGCACTGATGCTAAGAGAGCGAAAAACAAGTGTTCCTGAAGTGTTCTGCTTCGGTGTCTACAAGAAACTATCCTTGAAGGAATGTTTTCTAATTGTTATTTCAAATCTTCCCCTGTGAGAAGAAGGGGTAGACAATGGTATCAAGTTCATGAACTCTAAAAGGCAATAGTGGTCTTCTACCTGAAATGTCCTTTTGCAAGGGAATGTCACATATTCTTCATAATTTTGATTTTTTCAAATTAAATATATTTTTATATTTCTTGCATCCATCACATAGCACTTTAGAGAAAAACATAACCCCTCCCGCCCTAAAAGTGCCCTTAATGAATTTTTCCAGAGAAATGTTTTAAATAAAAGTTGTAGATGATTGTATGTATAGCTTATATACGAAGTTTGAAGAAAATCGTTGTTTTTGAGAAAATCGCAAAAAAGTGAAAAAATTATTTAGTAAAGTGGTAAAGTAAACGCACTTCCGGTCATCCGATTTTTTCAAACATGGAATTTCAGGAACATATTTAATTCTAATTAAAATTATTTAGATTAAGAGTTGTTTAATAAACTGAAATACACTTTAGAGGAAGCCGTAACTCCGCCCCTTCTCTAAAAGTGCCCCGTGAATGAATTTTCCCAGAGAAATGTTTTAAATAAAAGCTGTAGATCTTTGTATGTGTAGTTGAAATACCAAGTTTGAAGAAAATCGTCGCAGCAATTTTTGAGAAAAACACAAAAAACTAAAAAACTAACTTAAAGTGGTACTTCCGGTTGAGGAATTTCGACAGGTAAGGTACATTCAGAACCCATGGTGATACCTAAACGGAATATCAAGTTTCAACTTTCCGCGGTTTTTCTTTTTGAGCTATGCCGTTCACATACATACATACATACATACACAAATGCGTTATAGTGGGCAGGAGATAGAGGTTGTTAATAGGTACAAATATTTAGGGGTTATACTTACGCCTAAGCTCTCTTTCCATCCCCATGTTAAAGAGAAGGTATCTTCCGCTAAGCTAGCTCTAAATACTGTCTGGTCGGGCTTTGTGGCTAAGGACAAGGTTTCTTCTTCTCTTAAGTTCCAGTTATTTAACTCTGTTTGCAGGTCAATTGCCTGTTATGCAGCCCAAGTTTGGGGGTTTGAACGGTATGAGATACTTGAAAAGCTGTTGCGTTTCTTTATTAAAAAGCTGTATTCTCTTGCGTCAGTTACCTCGGACTACATGCTTTATGCGGAAACTGATGTGATCTGCTTGTGGTTTTTACCTTAAGACTACACTTTAGGTACTGTCTGAGAGTTTTGTAGCTTCCTGCTCATAGACTGCCAAGGATTTTTGCTCAGGAAATAGTTAAAAGAAAAACTTATTGGTTTGAGCATTGGATTAACTTGGCCCGCGGACACTCTTGTCACTTCGATTCCTCTGCTGACAACTTGAGTCTTTGGAAAAACCAGTTAGCAACCTTGTTATAAGATTGGTGCATCGGGAGGAGTCTGCGTTGTGCATAAGTAAGTCCTCGAGGTTTATTTACTATAAACAGTTAGATATGAGCTGTAAATTATTCTCCTTTGACCGCCAGTCCTCGTCATTGCATTTAAAAGAGATGAGGTGGTTATTTAAAATGAGGGGCGAATTATTATATTTAAATTGTACGCCTTGGGCGGATAAGGAGGAGATGAGAAAGAGATGTTCCTTATGTAACCTCAATACTAGGGAGGATATTGTACATTTTTAGCAGTTTGCCCTATTCTCGCAGAATTTCGTTTACGTTACCTCGGAGTACGTTTACTAACTTTGCACTCTTTGCAAGCCCTTCTTAATGCTTGTAACTGTAAGGGGCTTATTAATTTTGCTCGATCTGCCTGGCAGTATCGGCACCAGCTTGTGCAGGAATTTAACTTTTGACTTGTGTTTTTTTTATTAAAATATATATATAATTTATAATTTTTGTTTTGGTTTGTTTTCCACGGGATACTCGTTTTTGTTTCTTCAATTTTTCACTTAATTTGTTCTGTTAATATTTCTTAGTAACCTTTTCATCATTAATTTTAATATTGTATAGTAATGTTAAGTTTCAGAATAGTTTTTACTTTTTCAGTATTTTGTATTTATGTATTTTTTATTTTATTTGCAGTATAAATATTTTTTTTTTCTCATGTATTACAGTAAACAAGAAAATATCTTTTATTAAAGGAATAGTATTTTTGATAAAATGTTTGTAACATCTTTCTCCGGCTGACGGATATAATTCCAAGCTGTAAATATTATGTATTAATCTTTCTGGATGTAAAATTTTTA
>JAAEAF010007928.1:0-37344 GCA_011037195.1 Triatoma infestans
CGTGTATATAATAATATGCTTCGAGAAAAATTATATAATCAATACTTTTTTTATTATTATATCTCTTATTGTTTGTTATAAAAACAATTATTTTGTATTCGTGTTAAATTTTCAAAATTGTTAGAAATTCACCGGAAATACATAATATTTTGGGGATCCCCTGAGCTTTAACTAATAGACGAAAAATCCCAGTAAGATCAAAATGGTTATTCTTTTAGGGAATATCACTAGCATATCCGACAGGTTTCAGTCTATATTATATTCCTCACTTTGCTAATTAGGAATTTCCTTTTTTTGTCCATACGTTTCTCAAAAATAGTGACAACTTTTTAATTTCTCTTAGAGGAAGCATAATTGGTAAAATTTTCAAAGTTAAGATATCACCGGAAATATATGTTTTGAAGTCCCTTGAGTACGAAAAATTTTTTTTTTACTTTCTCTTACTCCTAATAAGAAAAAGTATTGTAATCGTGTCAAATTTTCGACTTCGAGTTATCACCGGAAATATCCATTTTAAGGTCCCCTGAGTCCGAAAAAAGTGGTTTTTAGCAAATGGTGTGTGCCTGTGTGTGTGTGTGTATATATATGAACAACATAGCTCAAAAAAGAAAAGCCGTAGAAAGTTGAAACATGATATTCCGTTTAGGTATCACCATGGGATCTGACAGTATGTTATCTGTCAAAATTCCTCAACTGGAAGTACCACTTTACTAGTTGGATTTTTTTTACTTTTTTGCGATTTTTTCAAAAACAGTTCCAAAGATTTTCTTTAAACCTCTTCGTATATTATTTACATACATACGTAAATACCTACCACTTTTATCTGAAAAATTTTCCCGGGAAAATTGTGTTGGGGGGGGGATTTTGATGGAACAGTAGCGTTTTATAAGGCTATCATTATTAGACCCGTGGTGGCGTACGGAAGTGAGACTTGCGTTCTGATTAAGAAAGACCGAAGTCAGACTTCATGTCTGGAACACGCAAAATTCCCTGATCTCCATATTTGGGACCAATATGCGAAATGGAGTATGGCGAATAAAAAGGAACCAAGAGCTTCAAGAGACCTCAATAGGGACGTTGACTTGGTGACCTTCATAAAGAGATAGACTCCGATGGCTGGCTTCACATTGAAAGGATGCCGGCCGAGAGACTACCACGTCGACTTATGTGTGGGGAAACCTGGAGGAAGAAGAAAAACAGAGAGACCGAGTAAAAGATGGCCGGACGTCGTAGAAGAGGATCTGAGGCAGATGAGGATAAGAAGAAGAAGGTTGTGATTAGAATTCTCTCTAATTGGGGAGGCCTTGGTCCCTGGAGGACTGTAGTGCCAACCAGTAAGTAAGTAAGTAGCGTTTTATGCTTTCCTTTAAAGTACCGTTTCAGTATAATGCCTGGTTCTACCACTGAATTTCAGGCTTTTTTAATTTTTCTTGTAAACGTCTACAATGATTTTCATTAAATTTGAGAGGGAAAGGAATAGCTAAGAGTGGTTAGCGTACTAGACTTCCTTGCGGAGGACCCGCGTTCGAGTCCAGCTGCGCTAACCTTAGATTTTTTTCTTCCTAGGAGCCGCTACAGTTCACTGTCTGATGATGGACAGTGTTGTGTGTAACGAGAGAACATTGTCCGGAGGCCGGCAGTGCACTGAGAAGGCTCCGGGCACCAATGACCATACATGTTGAAGCGCCTTAAATAAATAAAAAAAAATTAAACTTGGAAATACTCAATGCACAGATAAAGGCCTATTACTTTTAAGTGAAACATTTTTATCAAAAAAAAACTTGATTTCAGATAGTTTACTGTAGTTTTGTTCAGAAATATTGGACTGCTGAAGAGAAATTAATGAAGAATAGAAGACTTTGACATTTGGTACTTCAAATACTCAGCGCTCTTAATGTCGGAAGCTTAATGCTTTCAGCTTGACAATACCTTGTCAGCTCCGCGTTCTTATGGGTTTCCTCACGAGACATTATCAACTCAGAGGATACGTAACGAAACTAGGTTTGGAGATTTAACAGTACCTGCAGTTTCTGTGGGGAGATGGAGGAAACTCCATTACATCTCCCCAACGGACTGCGAGGCTGCCACCCAGAGAAGATTTAAACTCCTGGGCAGTTACCAGGTGGAGGAGGGGGAATATACCCTCCCTAGGGGCCCGCCAGGTAATTAGGATTGCTGATGGAGGTGTAGTAAAGATGATGTTCGCCTGGTACTTCTGTTTGGGTGCTGTGAGCAGCCTGCGGCACCCAGGGCGCATAGCAAAATAGATCATAAAGTCACAGTGCATCCCCCTCCCCCCACATCAAAATGCCTTTTCAAACATTACCAGACAGAATTGTTCAGTTTCTGGCTGAGAAATTGAGTCCAAAAAATATTGAACATAGACCTTACTCAACCCCAGTCTTAGATCAATGTATGAATTCTAATTCCTCTTTTAGCTCAATATAATGGAGTTGATGAGGAGAGAAATTGGGATTGATTAATTAGACGAGATATGAAGACACTGTTTTAATATAGCTATAGGTTTACACAAACTGCACTGGACTTGTAATGATTTTATAGAATAAGAGGTGAGAGTAGGTGTTGTGACACGATGCGATGTATGGTTGAATCTGATAGATAGATGTCTAGATCTCTTACTGGCATATATACAGGTTCTCCCCACTCTAGCCTGCTTAAGTCAGAGGGTACCAGAGAGAGTCCGTTTTCTCTCGGTCGGGCTTGGCTCTCTCTCTCTCTCTTTCTCTCTCTTGCCGTTATACTCAAAAAAAATTTTACAGGGTAATTTCATTCAGAAGAGGAAATTTATTCCACAATTATGGATTTTTTTTTTTTTTAAGATTTATTTTCGAATGACCTGGCTTCAGAACTTCAGGATGTGGGAGAAGAATTCTCTGAGCACCATTGTTACCACTAATAATATAAATTTTCCGAAAGAGGTAAATCATTTATCATATCCTATGTGAAAACTTTTGGAAAGATAAGTTTCGGAGAAATAGTCTAAAATAGAAAAACTATAAAATAAGTAAATAAATGAATGTTCATTATCTGTGTGTGTGTGTGTGTGTGTAATTGTGTGTGTGTATGTATGTGTATGTGTTGTAATTGTGTGTGTGTGTTGTGTGTGTTGTATGGTGTTGAATTGTGTGGAGCTGTGTCCTATGTGTGGTGTAATGGTGTGTATGGTGTATAGTAATTGTGGGTGGGTAATTGTGTGTGTGTGTTATATGTATGTGTGTGTACCTGCTCGTGTGTGAGTGCAGGGTAAATCACACTAGAATCAACATTTTTTTTAATTTTATAAATTAGTTTTCGGTTATATAAACATTCCGATGTCAGTCTTACGAAGATAACTAATGAGACTATAAATAAAATTTAATGTGACGTTAAAAAAGTCGTTCGTATGTTTCACACTATTATAAACACGTCTACAATTATTATGGTTGAACTAAGATTTTTAAAAGACTTCTTGTGCCAAAAGAAAGAAATATATTCAATTAATTACCAAAACAGTATAAATTAATTGAGTAATTTATTTTCAAATGAGCAATAAATTTTTTTTATAATGTTTCACAACATCTTCAATTACAAAAATATACATTAAATTTTAGCAAAAAAAAAAAAAATCCTAAAAATAATTTAAAACTTTCTCTCAAAGCAGTAAGAGAAAGTAAAAACAACAGTTTTATTTTTCAATTATTCTAAAAATAAAAAAAAAACCTCAAGAAAGAATGATAAGAAAAAAGATAATGGAGAAGATCACTTAAAATTGTTAACCTTGTTAAAGATCGCTCATTTAAAGAATTGAAAATTACAATAAGAATTAAGTAATGTGCAGAATTACTTATATCCGGCTAAATCAACATCATATATTAATCTGATGTCTGTGGAACTTTCTCTTAGTACTGTTCTCAAAATTATAATTGACAAATGATATAGTTTGTGTAACCAAATATAACGAAATTCGTCTAAAACTGACAAAACTTTCCAGTAAATACGCACTTCCGGTTTACTAATTTTCTTAAAATTTGGAATTTTGGCCATCTATTTATTTTTAATTAATTTTGTATGGATAATAGAATTATATAATCAACTATGATAGCACTTTAGTGGAAAGCTGTAACCCCACCACTCCCCTAAAAGTACCCTTAAATGAATTCTTCCAAGATCAATATTTTTACATATCGTGAAGTTGAGATCTTTGGCATGTTGCGTTTATAGAAGTTTCACAAGAAACGCGTCCGAGCTATTTTTGAGAAAATCGCGAAAAAGTGAAAAAAAAATCATTTAGTAAAGTGTTAAAATAAAGGCATCTCCGGTTATCCGATTTTTTTCAAACTCGGAATATCAACAAAATATATAATTTTAATTAATATTGTTTAGATGACAGAATTGTCTAATAAACTGAAATAGCAGTTAAGATGAATACCTAACCCCACCCCTTCCCCAGAAGTGCCCTTAAATGAATTTTACCGGAGAAATGTTTTCAAATAAGTTGTAGCTCTTTGTATGTGTAGTTGATATGCCAAGTTTAAAGAAAATCTTCGGAGCCATTTTTGAGAAAATTGCAAAAACGTAAAAAAAACAACTAGTAAAGTGGTACTTCCGGTTGAGGATATTGACACATAACGCACCGTCCTGATCCCATGGTGATACCTAAACGTAATATCAAGTTTGAACTTTCTACGATTTTTCGTTTTTGAGCTATGCTGTTCACATCACACACACACACACACACACACACACACACACACACACACACACACAGACCGTTTGCTAAAAACCACTTTTTTGGACTCAGGGGACCTGTATACAGGTATTGTACGCAGATATTTCCGGTGAAAACTCGATATCGAAAATTTTGACACGATTACAATACTTCCTCTTACTAGGAGTAAGAGAAAGTAAAAAAATATGAGAAAGTAAAAATATGATTATCGCACACTCGAAAAAAAAATTGTTTACTGCGATATTAATGCGATGTACCTGATACTTTTCTTCAAAATCGGAATTTCAATTAAATGTTAATTGACTATAATATTATATAGAGGGAGAATCTAAAGTACAATATGTTTAAGTGAAAAATGACTCTCAGTTTCCATAAAAATCCCTAAAATAATTTCTTTTTTCTAAAAGAAGTTACAAATAAAAGATCTCTAACCGCTTAGATATATGTATACTAAGCTTTTAGAAGTTTCGTTTGATCGCGTTTTAATGAAATAAAAAAAAAATCATTCAATAATGTCGCAATTCTGGTCAACCAATTTAATACTGGTATAATACCATATATAAATGATATAGATTGATTCCATATAAAGATTCTAATATACACGATAGAATCACATACTGTGAAAAACGATTAATTCGAAACTGAGCGGGACCGACATAGTTTTTCGTGTTGAACGATAAAATAGAGGTTTGTTTTCATCCCGAGTTCTCTGCCATTGTACACTTAAAAAAATAAGTTTATGTATTAGAATTCCAAAAAAAAATCGCTGATTTTAAAACATAATTCACCTAACTTGAAAACTAACTGATATGTTTTGATAATGGCAGTGCCTTTACCTACTAAAAGACATTGAAATGTAATTGGTGATGTTGTGTGGTATGTTTGTAGTAGATTGTGGCGTGAGCGGTTTTGTAAAAGGGGCTTGTAAGTATAGTTTAGGAGAGAAGTATTGGTAATAAGAAAGTAGTCACCATTGCTAACAATAAATATATTCTATTAAAATAATAGCTTTAGAAGCTACCATTTAAAATACAACATTTCCTCATAATATAAGAATACAATCATTCTTCTCAGATCCATTTATTTGCAAGAATTATTATGTGATTATGGTGCCCAAAATAATTAAAGAGCTGTCTCCGCCTCCCGCCATTAAAGAGAAAAATGAAAAGAATAACTTCAAGTTATTTGCCAATAAATTATTAACTTATTAATATGCACTGATACTAGAGAGAGCGAATAACTTCAAGTTATTTGCCAATAAATTATTAACTTATTAATATGCACTGATACTAGAGAGAGCGAAAAACAAGTGTTAAGCTTCTGAATGTCTACAAAAAAAAAAACTTTCTTGAAGGAATGTCTTCTGATTGTTCGTTCAGTTCCTCCCCTGTGAGAAGAAGGGGGTAGTACAATGCTATCAAGGTTCATGAACTTTTCCAGTACCTGTACTTTCCTACCTGGGTTACCCTTTTTGCAAACGAGCTTGTATTTTCTCATAATTTTGATTATTTTCTGTAAATAAAATAGATATATTTTCTTGCATCCATCACAACATGCAGTAATCAGTGGCAGCCATTGTTTATTTTGTTCCGTCTAATGAAATAAAATAAGCCAAAAAACCTGCTTGTCGATGTGACTGCAAAAAACAGGTACATTTTGTTTGTCCGGGAAGTGAAATCTTTTCGTGTTAAGCGATATTTGTCTTCGGGTGCTTGATGAGATCCTAGCGGAGAAAAAGATGGGCCAACTGAGTCCCGACATGTTGATCGGGACAATGTTGGCGAGCAGAAAGACCTGGGAGCTGGTGGCAGCATTTGCCAGGGAGGTTCTCTGTCAAAAGAGAGCTGAGCTGACACGAGAGCTGTGCTTTGTAATGGGTCGGAGGAGCCCAATTTTAGGCAAGCTTCGAGCCTAGCTCTGACGTAATACTGTACACCAGCGCAACCGGTGCTGGGAGGGAGAGACTTTATACCTCCCCCAAAATTTTAAAACTAGAAAATTTAGTAATTCAACTATTAGTAATAGTTTATAAATTAGTGTCAATATTTTACTTTGATATTCTCCGAAACTAAATTATCTTTCCGTCATAATCGATTATTTTTGCTACGATAACTGTGAAACACTTTGAAATCATTTAAGAAGCTTTATATTTTGAGTTCATGACAAATACTCTTTTAACATAAACGAAGCACATTATACCATTCTATAAGAACCAATCTGTACATTTAATAATATCTATCCAACTGGACACTATACGTATAAAATAAATACGCTTTAGAAGCTACCATTTAAAATACAACATTTCCTTATAATATAAGAATACAATCAGTCTTCTCAGATCCATTTATTTGCAAGAATTATTATGTGATTATGGTGCCCAAAATAATTAAGGAGCTGTCTCCGCCTCCCACCATTAAAGAGGAAAATGAAAAGAAGCCATCCAAATATTTGGCTGAAGGACAAATATTTGGTGTAACATGAACATTATCCATGTAATGAAAAACATGTTAAAAAAAAAGTATGAAATTACATAGTATTTTGTCGAGACCGCAGTATAATTTCGTGTTAACCGATTTTTCATGTTATGCGTTTTCGTGTTAAACGTTTTTCACTGTATATAGGTATATATATATTATTTTTGTGGTTGGTTCCGCAGAGCTGGAAAAGCATCAGAGATACTTTCCGTGATAGCTTGCTTCTTTTTGTGGTCATCGACCGGTTTCGGACGTTATCGCCCATCATAAGTTCCGTCATAACAAAGATGTTTAAAATCCAATGTATCAACTGTGCAAGTTTATGTTTACACTGTTTAACAAAAACATTCTGATGATGGGCGAACGCCCAAAACCCGTCGATGACTACAAAAAGAAGCCGACTATCACGGAAAATATGTCTGGTATATATATTATAATGCAAGCAATGTCAGAGGAAAGCTTAACGTCTTCCCTCCCAGGAAACTTCAATAAATAAATTTAAAAAAAAAAAAAAAAGTGCAAAATAAAAGTGATTGACCTATATATATATGTAGTATATAGGTTTCCAAAGTTTAAAGAAATTCTTTGGAGCCATTTTTCAGAAATAATTACAAAATTATTCAATAAAATGGTACTTTTGGTTGACCAATTCTGACGAAAACTTTATTGACGAAACGCTTGTAGCAACTAAAAAGAAATATCAGCTAATAAGAAATTTAGCTATTTATCAGCGATTTCTGATTTTTCTATTATGCTAACCACACGAACACAACACACACCAGTTACTAAAACATCCTTTATTCTCGAATTCACTGGACATCAAATTTTCTAATTCCTGTCGAGGAAATTTCAAACATTTAAAGTAAGAAAATCTAAAAAAAAAAAACACAGTGACAAAAGAAATGTATGAAATCGTTGATAACATCATTGAAAGTGATTGCCTTGATATTGACGTTCACTAGTTAACTTGAGTGAGTTAAAGTAACTGAAAAAACAAACTCAACTTTAGAAAGTTAGTCAGTAAAAGTACTCACTAAAGAAATAAAGAACATCAAGTGCACATGTTGTATTCTAGTAAAAACGTCCGTAAAATAACAATCCAGTGATAGGGTCGGTCTTCTAACATAAAAAAAAGAGAATGAGTATTCAATGACTAGCAGTTCATTGGTAGAAATGTTTTCACCTGTTTTACACTCTCTCAAGAGTAAATTAAATTAAATAAATCTTATCTATCTTTTATATATGTATTATTTAAATTATCTCTATTACGAAAAATGATTGAACATTTGAAAATATATATATATATAACTTTATCCATCTTAATTATCATAAACTTTTTAGACACCTCGTTCATTAATAATAAAATAAACGTAAGTATTTTATTTTCCTTACCTACAAAAGTGTAAAGAGATACATAGCTTACTTACAAATACAAATAAATTAGAAAAAATTATATGATAATTACAAAACTATTTGTCATTAATCCATTAAATGGATAATGTGCATGTTTCATCAAATATTTGTCCTTCAGCCCTATGTATATATATATATGGGGCGGGTGTTGGTGTATTGGTTATGACGCATACTTGTAAGTGGAAGGACCCAGTTCGAGTCCAGCGTATAACCAAATTTTATATTTGTTTAAAAAAAAATGTTAATAGTAAAGTAGGTGCTTCCGCCCCCGTCCACGACACTAATTTGGTAGTTGGACGTTAAGCCCGCTGAAAAATAGGCATTACTTTACGTTTAATTTATATATAATATATAATATAATTGTATATATACTTTATATATATATATATATTGGATGGCTTCTTTTCATTTTCCTCTTTAATGGCGGGAAGCTCCTAAATTATTTTGGGCACCATAATCAGATAATAATTCTTGCAAATAAATGGTTCTGAAAAAAATGATTTAATTCTTATACTATGAAGTAATTTTGTATTTTTATTGGTAGCTTCTGAAGCGTATTTATTTTATACAGTGTCTAGTTGGATAGGTAATATTAAATGTACAGATTGGTTTTTTATAGAATGGTATAATGTAGTTCATGTTAAAAGTATTTGTCATAAACTCAAAACATAAAGCTTCTTAAAATATTTCAAAGTGTTTCAGAGTTATCACAGCAAAAATAATCGATTAAGACGGAAAGATAATTTAATTTTTGGAGAATATCAAAGTAAAATAATGATAATAATTATAAATTTTTCAATCCTCTATACCCATCCATTTCATGACTTTGACCAAGCCTTTTTCACTAATTGCTATTATTGTGAGAAGGTGTATCGCGAACCTATGAAATTTTTGAAAATGAATTTTACTGAAATACATGTTTTGAGCGTACTTTGGAATTTAATCTTCTTTGGTGCTAAAATTACTAAATTCAATTACTATTACTAATAGTTAAATCACTAAGTTTCTTAGATTTAAAATTTTGGGAGGGGGAACAAAGTTTACCTTCTCTCAACATTAGCCTGGTTTTGCTGGTGTACAGCATTCAGCCAGAGCTAGAACTGAAACTTGTCCAAAATTGGGCACCTCCGATCTATTACTCAGCACAGATCCCGGGTGCTCTCTTTTGACAGACAACCTCCCTAGCAAATGCTGCCACCAACCTCCAGGTCTCTCTGCTCGCCAACATCGTCCCGATCAACATGTCGGGGTAGTCTGGGCCGTTACCAGATAGGGGGAGAGGAAATACCCAACCTAAAACCTTCCAGGATTTTGGGATTCCTTAGGGAGCTCAACCTGAAGAGGGTGCTGTAGATGAGCTAGCTCATCCTCAGCACCAGAGGGGGTACAATAGATCATAAAATGGTCGCAGCAGAAAACCCTCGGAAAAAAAAAACATGTCAGGACTCAGTTAGCCCACCCTTTTCTCCAAGTCGGCTCTGAGCCGATCTCATCAGGCACACAAAAAAGGTGTGGCAGGCATCATCCCTTTCTCCCGGGCAATAAAGGTATCGCCCCGTATCTACTTTTCTGATCCTATAGAGGTAGGACCCGAAATAGACGTGCCCACTGAGCAGCTGGGAGATGTAGAAGCCCACGTCTCCATACGGCTCCTCCGCCATACCTCTACCTTCCGAATTAACCGTTTCAGCCACAGGCTCCTCGGATCCTCCTCCCAATATGCCTGCTACATCCGAAAGTTAAGCCGGCTCTCCTCCCTAGCAACAGCTTCTCCTTCTCCCATTCTCTCGTCCACGCCTTCCGCTCCCGTGCCAGAAGCGCAATCGGGATTACCCCAACAATCAATCACCAGCACTGCCAATTCCGACAGTACGCCGAGGCGATCCGCATCACCCTAAGCCGTTGCACTCTAGCCATTCTCCTCCTATGGACCTTCTTGCTCAGGAGACTGAGTACAGCCCATAAAGAAGGACTGAGCGCGCCATGCTCATCAGCGCTCGGCGCCTGCCGGTTCGAGACCGCTACGTTTGCCATTAGCCGACTCAGCAAGGCGACACTCGTAGCAGCCTTATTTGCAGAGCTCCGGGTGTGTTCTCCAAAGCCCAGTTCCTACCTAGTTTTAAAGTAAGCTAATTTAACTGGTACAGTTAATTTTAAGTAGATTAAACTATTATATTTATTACGTTCATTATTATAATATATATATATATATATTTTAGACTTCATTATGTTAATAGAATAACTTCTATTACAGACTGAATTATATTCATATCTGCTTATGATCTGTATTATAGCACCGAAGAAGATTAAATATATAATCCAAACGGTTGCACAAAACTGAAATAGAGTTTTCATTGACCAGCGTCCCAACGTACATATTATGTTTATTGCTTATGTTTGGTCTAAAATTAAACTAAATAAATTTTTTCATCCAGTAGTAAACGCAGACCAGTAATTTATATAAACCTCACATATAAAATAATTATTTAGAACGTTCTAAATTATTATTATTATTTTTTAATTTAAGGCGTCTCAACCATCTGTGGTTATTTACGCCCGGAGCCTTCTCAGTGCACTGCCGGCCTCCGGACAGTGTTCTCCCGTTACAGACAACACTGTCCACCATTTAGAAAAATAATCGAAGTTTAAATCAACAAAAAATAACTGGGTTTCATTGGATAGAATGTGGACAGAGTTTTCTAAAGAATGTAACAAATTAATTTTATCTATTAATTCAATTATATTTGTTGTACAATATTATTGTTAGTATAACAAACAAAGTAATAAGTCTAAATAATGAATATATAAAGCACAAGCTCAGTATTGCCAAATACCATTTAGAAAAAACTATACTTCGTTTTAAACAATATTGATCAAATCCAGTTAATATTAAAACCTACTTAGGAACAGTTCTACATTTGCATTATCAGCCACTGTTGGTCAGGGAAAAATTCTACCTGCTCGTTTGGTAACCTTCAAGCCAGAGAGTATCATTCTCATTTCATTGGAGTTTGTACTACTTAAAAATGTTTGAGCAAAAAGTAAATTCAACATTTAGAATGTAAGTGAAATATCGTTCTCTGGCTACAATTTATATATTTCTATTTATTTATTTACATGTACAAAAGTTTGAACCCGATACATGGGAGTTCGTTATAAGTATTCATTCAAACAGATTGTACAAATAAGTAATTTTTTAAATTAAGAAAAACTAAAATATATATTTCTCATTGCATTTAGATAAAATAGAATTAGGCTGCTCTAGACAAAAATATATAAAAAATAATCTGCCGTTATAGACTTACACAACTTTCTTTTACTCCAGTTTTCTAAATTGTAATTGACAAACTTTATACGTAGTTAATATACCAAATTCAATGAAATTCGTCTTCAATGTATTTATGGTAAAAATCACAAAAACTGAAAAAAAACTATTCAGTAAAAACACACTTCCGGTTTACTAATTTTCATGAAACTCGGAAATTTGGCAATCTATTTATTTCTAATTAATTTTGTCTAGATGGTAGAATTGTATAATCAGCTAAGACAGCACTTGAGAGCCAAACATAACTCATTGTATGATAGAAGGCGGTTTTATAAGATATAGTCGCATTCAGGTAAACAAGTATAATCCTCACCACTTTAATTTATTTATTTATTTATTTTTTTTTGAGGGTTCTGTACTGCGACCATTATTTTGATCTATTGTACCCCCTCTGGTGCCAAGGATGAGCTGGCTCATCCACAGTACCTCTCTAGGTTGAGCTCCCTAAGGAATCCCAAAATCCTGGAAGGTTCTAGGGTGGGTATTTCCTCCTCCCTTATCTGGTAGCGGCCCAGACTACTAAATCTTCTTTGAATGATAGAATCACTGTCTGTGAGGAGATGTATCGGAGTTTTCTCCATCTCTCCACAAAATCTGCATGTGCCATCATCTTCTAGGCCAAGCTTCCTCAGGTGTCTGCCTGAGTCTGCAAGGCCCCGCAAGGAATCCCATAAGGATACGGATCCTGTTCTTACTCAGACTGATGCAGGCTTTCGACCTTACCTGGTAATAACTACCCAGACAGACCTTGGCCTGCCTCGTCCCGAGATAGTGTTTTTAGAGACGAGCTCTTTTCGGCACCTTCTCCTTCTTGATTTTATTCTAAGATTACTTGGTCGCTGACTCCACAAAAGGGCTCTGGCCCAATGAGAGGAGATACAGCGCCTTCTTTTGCCAGGATGTCGGCTACCTCATTACTTGTCACGCCGACATGTCCCGGCACCCAATGTAGGTTATCTTTATTTCTTCTGCCTAGATCATTTAGTTTACCTAGGCATTCCCATACCATTTTAAAACTGATAACATAAGAACTCAGTGTTTTAATGGCCGCCTGATTATCGGCTAGGATAACTATCTTTAAGGTTCAACTGAACGCACCTTCCAATAGCGTGAATTTCCGCCTGGAAGATGCTAGGAAGCCTACACATGGGTTCCGAGTGTTTGGTTTTAGGCCCAAACACTCCTGCCCCGGTTCCATCGAGGGTCTTAGACCCATCTGTATACAAGCCAGGGCGGATCCTTCGCTCCATTCCCTTTTCGTACATAGCATCATAGAAAAATTTCTAACAAAACTATATTTGTTAGTCATACTATCTCTAGCAAGGTTCCAGGATAATTTATCTATAGTGCAGGACCGACCAAATATTTAATGTAATAGCTTCCGAATCATTATAGATTCATAGGATCCGAAGAGCGAAGAAGCACATATTAAATGAATCAAAAGTTAGTTACTCCCCACTTTCGTTGACCCGTTTACGTGAAAAACTGAAAAAAAAAAAAAAGGAAACTTTCTGTTAAGTCGCACTTCCTGATAATGGATTTTGCCCGGAAACTTTCGTATCACACGCGGCGGAAGTATCTACACGGAATATGTATTTATATTTTTCGGCGATTTTTCTATTTTGAAATATTTTGTTTACAAATACACACACACGCACTCACATATATATCATTCGCGAAAAACTATTTCCATATACAAACCATGTATTTCCGGTGCAAAATTTAATTTCGTAAATTTGTCACGATAGTTGTTATACTTCCTCTTGCTAAATATAACAGAAAGTCAAAATTTCAATTATGTTTCATATTATTAATTTGATTCCTCAGAACTTATTTTTTTAAAGAAAAAAAAAATATATACTTTACTATTGTGGAACACCTCATCAGTTTTAGTTTATCAAGAAATATTTTATTAGTTTTTTGTGTGTGTGTTTTTTTTGTAAGAAGATCAGAATCCAACAAGAACTAGTAAAAAATAAACATGTCGTATACAAGTAAAATATGCCCGTCATAAAATGGTGGAGATGAGATAGAAGGATAAAATTGTATGGTTTACAGTAATACAGAATTCAATGCAAGTAACACCCATAACATTGTAGTATGGATAGAAGTAATGTTGTAATACAAAAGGCAAGCAGTATTTGAACAAAGCAAAAGTTTTTAGGCACCCAGAAAACCATGAACTGAGTATACAACTGAAAGACAAACTTTAATAGAAATATTCAAAGGCTCAAAAGAAAAATGAGAAAAGAGAAATTCTATGGTTTTTATATAACTATAAACCCTGATGAAAAATGATAAACATGGTCGGTCGTATATATACGGTTTTCATTAATTATGAGCAAATGTAATTTTTCTTTTCTTTTTTTTTGGAGAAAAGCATCTAATGTTTTATATATTTTTGTATTTCCATTATATTTTATTGTAATGAAGGCGTCAAATATAAGAGAATGTTTACAAGAAATAATGATAATTATAATAAATAAGAAACGCAAACAAACGTAATTATTAATAATGTTTTTAACTTTCTCTGACTCCTAGTAAGAGGAAGTATTATAATCGTGTTAAATTTTCGATATCGAGTTTTCACTGCAAATATCCGTTTTGAGGTCCCCTGAGTCCAAAAAAGTGTTTTTTTTTTGTTTGTTTTTTTTAAATGGCCTGTGTGTTTTGAACAGCATAGCTCAAAAACGAAAAATCGTAGAAAGTTGAAACTTGATATTCCGTTTAGAGGTCACCATGGGATCTGACTGTACGTTATCTGTCAAAATTCCACAACCGGAAATACCAATTTACAAGTTGTTTTTTTTACTCTTTTGCAATTTTCTCAAAAACGGCTCCGACGATTTTCTTTAAACTTAGTACACCAACCACACATACAAAGAGCTACAACTTCTATTTGAAACATTTCTCCAGAAAAATGCATTTAAGGGCACTTTTGTGGGAGGGGTGGGGTTAGGTTTGCATCTAAAGTGCTATTTCAGTTTATTAGACAATTCTGCCATCTAAATAATGTTAATTAGAATTAAATATGTTGTTGAAATTCCGAGTTTGAAAAAATATCGGATATTAACGGCCGTGTTCCGTTACTTTACAATTTACTAATGGATTTTTTTTCCGTTTTTGCGATTATCTCAAAAATGGCTCCGTCGATTTTCTTGAAACTTGGTATATAAACTAAACATGCAAAGATCTACAACTTTTATTTGAAACATTTCTCTGGGAAAATTTATTTAAGGGTACTTTTAGGGGAGGGGTGGGTTATATTTTTCTCTAAAGTGCTATCACAGTTGATTATACAATTCTATCATTCAAACAAAATTAATTAGAAATAAATACATGGCCAAAATTCCGAGTTTCAAGAAAATTAGTAAACCGGAAGTGCGCTTTTACTGAACAGTTTTTTCAGTTTTCGACGAATCTCATTAAATTTGGTACACAAACTATAAAAGCTGTCAATTATAATTTGGAGAACTGGAGTAAGAGAAAGTTGTGTGAGTGTTTCACACCAGATTTTCTTAAAACTTGATGTATTAATTACACATATTAAGAGCTATAACTTTTACTTGAAACATTTCTTCGGGAAGATTCCTTTTAAAGGTACTTTTGATGGAGGGGTGGTTTAGTTACCGCTTTCTCTAAAGTGCTATTTCAGTTTATTAAACAATTCTGACATCTTAACAATGTTAATTAGAATTAAATATGTTGTTGAAATTCCGAGTTTGAAAAAACAAAAAAAAATCGGATGAACGGAAGTGCGTTTACTTTATCACTTTGATTTTTTTTTCACTTTTTCGCAATTTTCAACAAAAATGGCTCCGACGATTTTCTTGCAACTACTTATATAAACTATATATACAAAGATGTACAATTTTTATTTAAATCATATCTCTGGGAAAATTCATTTAAGGGCACTTTCATGGGAGGAATTGGGTTATGTTTTTCCCTAAAGTGCTGTATTAGTTGATTACTCAATTCTATCATCCGAACAAAATGAATGAGAAATAAATAGATGGCCAAAATTCCAAGTCTCAAGAAAATTAGTAAACTGGAAGTGCGCTTTTACTGAACAGGTTTTTTTTTCAGTTTTCGACGAATTTCATTAAATTTTGGTACACACTATATAATAAGTTGTCAATTATAATTTCTACATTTTTGAGGAAAGCGTAATCAACTCTTTCCTTCAAAAATCCCTTATGTGATTTGGGGGGGGGGATGTTTCAAACAAAAGTGATAGGTATAAGTATGTACAGTTTTAGTGTGATGGAAGCAGAAGCAGGAAAAATGAGTAATTTTTAAATATATTTTAAAATATTAATTTAGTTGAAAAACTGGACGGTTGGCTGATAGGGAAGGGATTAGCTCAGTGGTAACGCGCTGGACTAACAATCCGGTGGAGGTCTCGGGATCGAGTCCAGTTATTACTACCCTTAGATTTTCTCTTCCAAAGAGCCTCTACAACTAACTGTCCTGATGCGCAGTGTTGTCTGTAACTAGAAAACACTGTTCGGAGGCCGGCAGTGTACTGAGAAGGCTCCGAGCGTAAATGGCCATAGATGTTTTTGAAGCGCCTTAAATAAAAACAATAAATAAATAAATAATTTTCAATTGATCAAATTGCTTGTCCATGGAAAAATTATTAACAGCTCTACATCGTTTGGCGAAAGGAAAAGACCTTCAATTGTCCTAGCGTATCTTCAGAACCCTCAAAATCCTTGCGATCGCATACCATTACGTATCACGGCTAGCGGCTCGCGAATTGAACTAAAAATAAATACATGAAAATTACCTAGAGTATATTATCTATAATCACCGCACTTCCGTTGTATGAAGTTAATAATTAAAAAATATATACATATAATTGTAAATTAATAGTTTCTGCAAAAAAAATATATATGTAAGGATGATACATTCATTCATAATAATAAATACTAATAATTCTATTTGTAACATGAAATTATAAAAATATGAATTTTTATTGCTTACAATAACCATTTCATATTTTTACAAATTCTATTTCACATTTATATTAATTTTCAACAAACATTTTCAAATTAATTATAATTTTCAATTTTAACAAATGTGTACTTCTCTATTATATAAATATTAAATTATTTAACCACTGCATAACAAATGACGGCAGACACCCAAGGCGAGATGGTGAACGTTGAGGCGAAAATCAGAGGCGAGAAAAAATGGCGAACGGAAGAAAATTGAATTATAATAAGAAATAATAACAAGGCGAGACTTACCCTCTTGATGACTGCGAATGCTGACGCAAAGGCGATGAAGTGATAGGCGGAAGGGGGGTAGGAAGCTGTGACGTCTGTATGTGCTGTGTGTGTGGCGAAAGAAAGGATATCAGGTGAAAGGAAGGGAGTTAGAGTGCTCTGTGGAAGCGGGTGACGCTGTTGTTGAAGCGGCTGATGGTGTTAGAAGAGCCCAGGCGCGGAAGGTGAGTGATTCTCCAGATGATGGCGAGGAAAGACGCGACTTGTGTCTCAAGAAGATAACGAATATTAATCCGAAGGCGAAAGGCGCGAATACGGCGAATAAATGTAAAGGCGAATTTTACACACACACTAACTGCTTAGAAAGAAGCGGAAGGACAAGTTGCACAGGCGAGAGCTAGACGGAAAGTGAAGTGAAATTTTATAGAAAAGAAGGGTTTAAGAGTGTGGGGAAATAAACGTTAGGCGCGAACAGGAGAGATAAAAGGCGCCGCCATCCCACCACCGAGAGAGAGAGAGCGAGAGGTAAAAGGCGGGATGGCGTGGGAAATATGCGGGCGATGAAGTACCAATTTTGAAATAGCGAGGCAAAGTTAATCCCTCAAAGGGGCCGCGACCTAACAAAATATATATTTTATAATAACTCATCTATAAAATATGTACGTATATAAACATTTTAGTTTGTATCGAGTCACTTTTTAGGGGGAATTTTTAAAATTCTCTCTTCCTCACAGATGGCAGTAATAGAGAGGACATCGCTGCAGGACCCAATTCAGAAGCCTACATGAGTAATTATTTGCTTATCAGTAATTGCCTTGCCTTGCCTACGCAAATTACTTCTTCATCAGCAATACTTAACCTCCTAACACTGTTCGATCAGCTGACCAATGCACCATGAAATGGATATTACATACCATGTGCAGTAACCCTCATTCACCAAGCAGATTCGCTATAAGCCTCGGTATACCATCAAGATAATAAAGCTCAATTTCTACCCTAAATTAAGATTTCAATATTTTGTAAATAATTATTATATATTGATAAAACAAGAGATATACAACATATTAATATTGTGTGGAGCATGTGGAAAATAAAATCCCCTTAGGAAGGGTTTCTTTCAATTGCGGTGGGGTGGGGAACAGAACAATTACCAAAAACCACTTTTTCAGACACAGGGGACCTCAAAAATTGTATAATCCGGTGAAACACTATATCGACAATTTGACACAATTGTAATACTTCCTTTTAAAAGTAAAATGTAAACATTTAAAAAACAACAAGTCAAAATAGATTTTGGTTTCAGTGCTATCAGGGACACCAGCAATATAGATTCAGTCAAAATCGGTTAGTGATTAATACACTTACTGATTGCATTTTTCAGTTTTACTCAATTTTCTGGAAAATGATAAAAAGTATTCTTTTTTTAAACATCGTATGATCACACATAGAAATAAGGACTTTCACTTTTAGATGAAAATATTTTTCGGAAGGTTTCATTTAAGGAGGTTTCTAGGGAAAGGATGACGTCAAGTCATTTAGTTGTTGAAGACATATAATTTTAGTTATTTTGATGGTTAGTTTTTCTACTTCTTCTAATTATATATTGTGTAAACTAAAAAACATTTGAGTTTGTAATGGGGCAAATACAATAAAACCTGGAAAGGTGCATGGGAATGTCCTTATTATAATCAAATGAATTCAGGCGAGCAAAACTTTGATCTTTTTTTTTCCAATGCCCTACGTCATATTTGGCATTCCGCCATTCGACGTCCAGCAGCCCATTATATCTTGGCTCTTACTGAGAGCTCGTCATTAGTCAGTGTATTTAAATCAGCAAGGGCCTCGCACTCGAAAAGGTGATCTCCAGTCATGTGCCCGGCCCCACAGAGAACACAATCCGGATTATCGACTAACCCAATTTTATATAAATGTGCGACAGATTATTTGGTGACACGCTCTGACGGATGATCGCCAAGCTTGCCCTCTGACTGTATCTCATGTAATTCTGCCGCTTTCTTTTTCACACTTGCCCGGAGAAGTCGCTTAGCCGTTTCAAATGAAATGGATCCCTCCGGCTGGAATATACCTGCCGCTGACTTGGCTAGTCTGTCCGCTTCCTCGTTTCCCTTTATGCCGCAATGGCTAGCCATCACTATAAACCTACTTCTACACCCTTCTCGATTAGGTCGTTAATTGTCTTACGACATTCTATATCGTCGTACGATTAGGTCTCTGCACAGGTAGTTAATGCCTTTATCGCCGCCTGCAAGACAATACATAAGACTAGTTTATTTATCTTTAAGTGAGGTATTTGTTTTAGGGCTAAAAGAACCACTTTAACTTAAACTAAAAACTGAGGAATAGACTCCCGCGCCCGCGTTGGAGACAGCATCCAATGCTGACCCATCCGAATAAATATGCATATTTTCGGAGTACCTTTTGGAAATGGCTAGGGCCTTTAATTCGTAGTCAGCAATATCTCCTTTTTTCACCTCTCTAATAAGGTGCAGCATTCCTTCGGCGAGATATTTTTGGCCAGTCACTTGCACATTTGGAAACATATGTCGCTCAGTTTTCGGTATAGCATACTTAGAAGATAACTCCTTGGCAGTCGATAAAAATGTCTTTGATTGTTAACGAGATCATCAACAACCCCCCCACCATAAACGCAAGGCTGACAGATTATTCTGCATTATAATGGGTATGAAAACTAGAGAAATAGGGTTTGTATAGGGTATAAATGAACTGGAAGTAATGCTGAACACTGTATAAAAGAACAGTAGCACAAATTGCTTGGACTTTACACTAAAATATATAGAATGGTTGCGAGAGGTAAAGAGAAAGATTGTTGACTCGTTGTGACTACTGTATGAACTCTGCTGCAAGAACTCTCGATAGACTCCCGCCTATGGCTAACACAGCTGTATTTAAACAGATTCTCCCACTCTAGTCTGACCTGAGCTAGAGAGTGATCCTGTCAAATTTTATGTCTCTCTCTCTGCTATGGATCCTTCTCTTCGGATCCTATTACATGCATCGAGACACTATCGGTCTAAAAACATTGGTCGAATTCTGTATCGAAGTAATCCTCTTTTTGCAACGTTAATGGCGCTTTGGCCTCAAGTACAATTAATTTCTTTAAATGAAAATTCTATATTATAATTTTATCTATCTATATTAGAATTCCATATTAAATAATCTTTAATCTATATTAGAATTCCATATTAAATTTCTATATGCTCTTTGTTTACCAGCTTAAAATCGGGTTTAACATTATTTTGGCATTTTCTACAAGCCATAGCTTCTATTATATTTTATATGTTCTTTATGTCTGTTGTCTATATTTCTTCACTATTATAATGGAGTTGTTGAGGAGAGAAATTAGGTTTGATTAAATGAACGATATATGAAGACACTAATATAATGTAGCTAAGTTTACACTAACTGCACTGGACTTTATAATGAAAATGATAGAATGAATGGTGAGAGTAAAGATATGACACGATGCGATGTACAGTTGTATGGTTGTATCTGATAGATCCTTTAGATAGATTCCCACTGGCTTATATATACAGGTTCTCCCACTCTAGCCTGCCTAAGTCAGAGAGTAGTCTCTGTTAACCAGAGAGGGCCTCTCTTCTCTGTGCTGTATCTTTGCGGTACTATTACACTATATATGTGGGAAGTTTCATATTTCATAAATGTGGTTAATATGTATTTACGTATCAAACAGACTTAATTTGTTTTATTATTGATTTGTTTTATAATTTTTTTTATTATTGATTCTATGCAAATGTGCAAGAAACTGTGTGAAATGTGCAAGTATTAATTGTATCAGCAAAATTTATAATGTGAAACAGATTTATGGAAATCATGTTTTTCGTCATGTTTGAATCGAAAGTTGAAATGTCAAACACATTTCAGTGTATTATTCATAAAATATCAACATTATGGCTGATCTTGAATTAGAAGTATAATTTGGAACGAGGTGAATTCTACATGAACATGAATATTTACCTCCCATCCCCTATAATAATTGTATATAATTATTACTATAATATTAAATGGCTTCTGCAATTAATAATAATATAAAAAAATAAAAAAATAAAACAAAGTACATCATTTAATTAAAATAAGGAAATTTAATTTTCCCTCTTTTAAAACAGGTTTTCATTGAACATTTTAAAATTTACCAATAAATGTTATGAACAGAATATGAGATATAAAATCTGTTGAAGTTATTTATTATATTTATTTGTTGTTAATTACATTTATATTCATAAAGGGAACAATTCAAAGCATCCAACAAATTGAATAGAAAGGATTTCATTAATATTTTGATTTTATTTATAATAACTTCTGGAATAATTTATTGCCAGGAAGATAACACTTCAGTTTAATAGAGATTTTCTATTCTTTATCAAAAGTGAACATGACCAGCTATGTATAAATAAAACTTGAACGAGATTAAAAAATAAAAAGAAGTTATCATATTGTTCGCTATCAAAAGTACAATTTTAACCACTGATTTTAATAGATTAATATTGATACATTATTCAGCTGTTGTAGAAAAAAAAGAAAATAAGAAACTCGGCCTCTAAGTAATGTTCTCTAGCTACAGACAACTCTACTCATCACTGTACAGTGAGTTGTAGTGGCTCCTAGGAAGAGAAAAATCTAAGGATAGCCTGCTGGATTCGAACCCGGAACTTCCGCGTTGCTAGTCCAGTGTGCTAGTCTAGTAAAACCGCCAAAAGATGCTGTGTTTGCTGTGCCTTGGCCTTGCTTACTGCGTTTATCCTTGTCGGTAAAGTGTAGAGTGCATGTAGTTTAAGTGTGGTGTGTATTGTTCTGACGAAGTACATGGAGTACTGAGCTGTGGTAACCCTTGGGGTTACTACTCCCTAAGTACGTGCATGCAACAGATACCTACCCCTTGACGACAATATTTTTAAGTTAGGAAGTTTGGCTTACTTTTCTATATTTCCTACGTTTTTCACTATCTAAAGATAATAAACCTTAAGCGTGACTTTACGGAACTTGACGCGCCATATTTGTACCTAATGTTTTTTTTATAATGGCAATTAAAACATCATCATTTTTGCAGGAGTTGACATTTAGCTTAGGAAGAGTGAGGTTGTGTTCATTTGTTCTCTTTGTAAAATCATATATTTCGTTGGTTTAAACAAAAATTATTTAGATTTTTTTATTGCAGACTGTGGTTCTGTGCTTTTTACACTGATTAGTACTTTTATTTTAATTATTATGATGAAACAGTGAAAAGTGCAAGAAAAAATAGCTTTCCAATACAAGTGGTTAGTTAAGAAAACTAGAATTAACCAACATGGCTACTGTTCAAAATGCAAGCAGTTTGAACAAGGAAGCGAACATCTCAAACAAAGGTGAAGTAACCGATGCTACTAGCATTATAATAGCTAAATTAGAAGCCCACTCTCTAGATATAAAATCTATAAAAGATAAGCTCAACAAACTAGAAAATGATAATGAAATTACTAGCAAAAAGGTAGATTCGTTCGATAAAAATTTAAAAGAAGTTTTATCAAATTTGAAAAATAATGTTTCAAAAAATCATGAGGATATTTCTAAATTAAAACTTGAAAATACTAAGTTGAAAGGTGAGGTTCAAGATCTGAAATATCAAATGTCTAACTTAAAACAAACCTGTCAACCTAATGCATTGAGAATAACTGATACTCCATTTTTAGAAAATGAAAATTTAAAATTAATATTTGAGAAAATTGCCTTGCACTTACGCTTCTCATATGATGCAAATTTTGTAGAACTGTATAGGTTAAAACCAAGAAAGTTAACAAAAACACCTCCTCCTATTATAGTAAAATTTTTGAAAATGGAAGACAAAATAAATTTTATGCAGTGTTTGAAAGCTAAGAAATATGATATTCCGTCCAGTGTTATCTCCAACTTTCCACCAATTGTTCCCATTTATATTTCTGAATATATGACTCCAATCTATGCTAATCTGTTCTATCAAGCCAGAAGGCTGAAAAAGGATAAATTAATCAATTCTGCGTGGTTTTCAAATAACAAAATATTTATTAAATTAACGGAGAATTCGAAAGCTGTGGTGGTTAACGAGGAGAAGGATTTAGAGTATATTCGTAACAAAGATAAACTACCTGCATCTTACGCTAGGAGAACAGTAGAAGAAGTGGAACAATCCGATTACGAAGAACTGGATACTGATACATCTGAGGCTTCACGAAGTTCACAGAAAAAGCGAAAACTGAAAGCTCCAAGAGACGAACCAATTGAAAGATTTTTTCGTCTCCTAAACAAGAAGTAATTACATAGAAAACACAAAAATAAGGCACTCTTAGAAATTAAAACTTGGATAAATAATGATGTAACAGACAAATCTTCTTTTTTTGAATAAATATAATTTATTGTGTATCCGTAAACGCTGTTAAAAATAATGTAAAAGTTAGGGTAAGTGGAGGTATAGTGATTTTGATTAAAAAAGATAGAACACTAGTGATAATCCGGCCAGTTTACATATCTAGGCCATAGTGGCGCTAGTGTAATGATTTTAGTATGGGCCTCATACTCATGTATTAATTAATATTACAGAGGACTTTGAAATTTTTGAAATAATTCATTATCTCTGTTTGCTTACCTTATTTACTAAAATAAAAGCTGATAAACTTACTAATAATGACAATAATTAAAGTATTCAGAGAAATGAAACCAATTTAATAATACTATATGTGCAATAACTGGATACATCATCTTATAATTTTGATTACAACCTAAAGCTAAATTACTTAATGAACAATTTTAGGATTTATGTATTTCGTATCTAAATGAGGCCGGTATTATATATATATATATAAAAAATCGTAACGAATAAAGCTTTGGTTCGACTCGAGTTGAACCAAAAATGATTAAAAGGATTATTTTGTACAACTCTTATTGTAAAATTTTATTCGAGAAGGTATCGTTGAACAAATACTTGACTGCAAAAAATTATACAAAAATCTACTTTCTAATCATAAGAAGGAATATTTTGACAAAGTACTAACCAAAGCAGGAAATATAAAAAACTCGAAAGAATTTTGTCTTAACCTTAAAGAATTTCAGAAAATTATATTCGTAACTAATAGTTTAAATTTAGAAAAGCTGTTTTTTAGTGAAATTTTCCTGGCCTGCCTTACTTAATACTTTTGTTAGGTATATAAATGATTAAATAAAAAAGAAAAAAAAAATGTGTATGAATGTATTAAAAAGAAAGTGTGTGTGTATGTATTATATATCGTTTTTAAATATGAAGTATTTTTTTATGTATATATAATAATTATTAATATTGTAATTACTGATAACTACTTGATATATTAACCCATATTCAACATACTTTAAGTTTATTCTGAAGAGACTTTACTTTACTTTGCTGCTGAATGTATAGTGATTTTTTTATTCTTTCCTAGTTTTATTTTCCTATATGTTATCTATTTATCTGTTAATTTTATTTTTATTACTCAAATTAATATACCCATATACCTTGTATTTTGTAATAACTAGTAAGGTCAACCGTTGCAATGAGATTGTAATGATAAGTAATGATTGTAATGATAATGATTAATATGCAATAAAGATTTCATTTCATTACAACATCATCATTTTTGCAAACCATTATTCATTTCCTAGTAATTATATATATTAACTAACATATAATGTTATATTCTTATAACACTGAACTTGGAGCAAGAGACCATAATCTGCCCAGAGAACCATATATTTACAGGAATGAGAATACAGTTAAACATTGCGTTCATTAGTTAAAAGATATCGCAGAAAAGATGTAAAAAATATAGATAACTTAACTACTGATATGTAGTTACTGAACTACTGATATACGAGCCCGTTATCCGTTGAAGAAGTAGTTGCATTTAATGAAGCAACCTAATGCTATATGTGTGACAAATCATTCACTGAATCCGACTATAAAGTGAAAGACTATTCCCAAATTTTTGGTAATTACAAGAGGGGGGGGAGGTCCAACACATAATATTTTAATATTTGTAATTTTATAAGCAGGACACTTAAATTTGGGCCAGTATTTTTGTCACAATTGTGTGGTTATGATTAACATATCATAATAAAAGAGCTGATGACAAAAATATAGGAATTATTCCAGGTTCAGTGGAGAAATAATATATCACTTATACAAAAACCATTTCGGATATATTGAAACATAGATTTGTGGACAGTTTTAGGTTTATGGCGTCCAGTTTTGGATAGTTTCTCAAAGAATTTAGAAAACAACTTCCTCGAAACATCTAAGTTCGTTCAACCTGATCTGATGTATCTGCTAACGCGAGAAGGGTTTTTCCCTTATGTATATATTTCTTCTTGGGGACGGATTAAACGACACCTGTTTACAAGGTACAGGGACATTCTATAGCTTTTTAAATGGAGAGAGCATTTCAACAAAGGCTAAAACAATAAAATATGGTCATATACTCATTAAATCAGAAAAGTATTCAACATTTCCGTAATATAATCTTAAATATCTTTTCAAAATTGATTTTAGACTTAATTTGCATTTTAGAATAAATGTATTTTAATGTTGAATTTTAAGTTGATTCTATTTTAAACCTCTTTATCTATGTTAAACATTAATTGACAGACATACTCTCACCATCATTTATTATAATGACGTCTGATTTGAAATTCTCTTAACTAACCAGAAAATATGCAAAATGACGCAGACAAATTTATAAGGTATATAAAATTTCTGAAAACATAATATGACCATTAAGAGATTCTATATTAATTAAAATTGTATACAATGGAACTAAAACTGTCAGACTTCAATCTACAAAACTGAAATTTAAAAAAGTTAATTAACAATAAAGTTAATAGGAGGCTTTGCTTTAAACATATGCAACTGTAAAATAACAGTTCCATTTTTTTAAAATTTCCAGCTCTATAAGAGTTCGAAAAGGTAGTTCGAAATTTTCAAAATAGAAACCATGCCTGAAACCTCTCACGAATTTATATTGGCGCCAATAAGAAGAAATCAATGTTAATATTTACTAAATGAAAACGATAGAAATCTTTTGAATACTTATTTTATATTTAAGTACCTAAGCAGTAAAAAAAAAAAACTGCGACAAAACACCGCATTATCAGTGCTGTCTGAAGTTAATATGTATTTTTCCTATGACAAAATCTACCACTGCATTTGCAGTAATATATACTAATGCAGTACCGTAGTGCTCTGCTGTGCTTTTTACTGCATACGCAGTGAATTTTATACTTGGTAAACATATCAAATATCATGAAAACAACAGATTAATTATCTTGATATTTGTTGATAATTCGCAAAACATTCGCGAATGTATTTGTTTGTATTATGAATACGTATAGATTACATATGTAGATATTTAACATATAGATTTTTCATCGTTCTGACTAAAAACTAAATGGAATTAACTAATTTCAGTGGTGATGACGCACCAATGAAAACGAAAAGACAGCGCTTTTAGTATATTTCCGCGAATGTGTTATAATGTGGCTATTCTGGCAATAATATCTCTCGTCCAGTGGCCGTTGTTGACTTTCAACTAGAAATGGATAAGTGATAAGGAATGGCTTCAGCAAGAAGGTTCATCAATAATGACGGCAACATTTCAGAGTCTTTCAGAAAATCTTGTGGCAACATAACATTTACTACACCAGATCAAGGAATATGAATAATTCCTGTCTATGATTTTTTTTTTTTTTAGTTGCACATCTTAAGAACCAATTAAAATGAAATATTTACTACGTTGTTTAATTATAGTTTTAAACATTTATTATAATTATAAACAATTTAAAATATTGTTTTGTTTTTTGTTTTTTTTAGACTTAATTAAAGGAGCAAGAATAAATTATATGAATAGTAATCAACAGTTTACTTTTGAAACCGTCAAAAAGGTAATTTGAATGAAACAAAACTTTGGTTTTCAATTAACCCTTGCAATTCACTCAATCCAGTCTTTAAATAAATTTTAATTAAACACTAACCAAGTTCATATCTATTTCTAGAACAATCATGACCTCTTTTCATTGAATAAATATCATTTACTTTACTAGAAATATACTTTTAAATTTTTACAAAAAAAAAAGCATAGGAAAAAAATTAAAGTTAATACATTCATTTTTAGTTTATGTAAACTCTTTCTTCTTTTTTTTTTAAATTTTACTAAAAATGACAGCATATTGGAATTTTTGACAAGCAATTTCCTAAATTTTATTCAGTTCTAATTAAATTCTTTAAAAATAATTAACAATTTTGTTTTTCTATTATTCTTCTGGAAATTGAGTAAGGTTTTTTATTGAATATTTACAACTGGTCTAAAGGGAGATGATACCTAATAAAAAAAAAGATAAAGTCTCTAAGATCGCAGGAATAACGGGTCTTTAAGACGCCTTTAAGGATTAGAATGTTGTGGATTATAGATTTGCTTTAGGATGTGATAGAAACTTTTGATAGGTTGTATTGTCTATTTGCCTAGTTTAGAAATAAATGGGAGTTTTGGAGTTACATTTGTAATGACATGGCAAAGTCATTGACATCGGCAAAGTACACCAAAGAAATAATAATTTACAACTAGTGGTTCCAGCCAGCTGCTATCAACAAAGGGTGAAAACAGTAACACTGTTGGCCGCCGACAGCCGCGGTCAACCAAACAAACAACAAAGCCTTTTCATCAATTCTCACATCAAAAGGCAGGCACCGCGATAAGTATGGCCACTAAATAAGGTCAGCAAACTACGAAGGTCGCACAAGGCCGCACACTAAGCCAGATGTCTTGGTGTGAGTGTGAACAACAGTATATATAAACTCTATGATATACGACGAGAGCATTATTATATCATCTACGGCCAAACGAGCACGTCTATATACACAAGCGGCAATTTACTATACACGGTTATATTCAAACTTATCATTCTCTTAGTTGTGCACTTGTAGTTTAGTTATTTTATCATTCTAATTTTTCTTCTATTTATTACTAAGTATTTTATTATAATTATCAGTTACCATTTCTAACGTTCAAAGTATTGTTCAATTATAGTTATTTTTATATAAACCGTTTAATTATTCGAGCACTAACTTCCCAAAATCTCTCAACTAACTTCCGCCCTCTTCAAGACATCATTACACATTGAATCGTTGACCTTAAAAGAGCGTTTACGATGTGGCAGAAGATCTTGTACAGGAGAGTCTGTATTCTAATATGTTAGATAGTTTAATAGTATTTTTAAAAAAATGGTTATAAAGAGTCTTTAATTGTAAAGAGTTTGAACACTGGTCAAACGTCTGTAAAGTTTGGTATTAAAGAATTTAGTTGTGAATAATTATATGGGGATCACCATGTTGTGTGGAAAGAAAGAATTGAAGTGTTATCAGCGAAGATTCGTTTGTAATTGTAAATTCTTAAATCATTTGAATCATATTTATCTAGAAAATTATCATGACATTTTCTTGTTAATTATGGTTACTTGTGTAGCTGTTTTATACTTGTTGTAATGGTTAATAAAACGTAAATGAACCTTATAACAGCCAATCTTTATTGTTATAATCCTCCTTACAATTCCCAACGTTTCTGCACTCCACGTGCCATTTTCATAAGGAATAATCTATTAGTTGTTATAACTCTAGATTAGTCCACCATGAAATAGCCCGTTAGTAAGGTGACTCAGTTTAAAACAGTAAGTAAATAATTTAAATAAAATATAACAAATATAAATTAAATATTTAACTAAGATATGTGATTATTACAGGCCAATAAACAACATTAGAAAGTAAAATAAGAATAATAGAACTAAAATAAAAATTTTAACACCACGAGGAACTGAACAATACACTAATGAGGCATACTCAGACTCTTTTAAATAACTATACAACATTTAAGACAACAACAATATATGGTTGGCACTTATAAAATTAGAACAAAGCCTCAGTATGTCAAATAAAACGAAAAAATAAGGTTGGTAAAAATCAAAGGTGATTATTTTCGGACAATATTAAAATATGTGATACATTATAAAGTTTGTACTAAATGAAAAAAATCATATGTAATAAATTTTAATTGTAATTTCAGTAATGTTATAACAGATTATTCCCTATGAAAATGGCACGTGGAGTGTAGAAACGTTGGGAATTGTAAGGAGGATTATAACAATAAAGATTGGCTGTTATAAGGTTCATTTACGTTTTATTAACCATTATTATGTACATAAATTTGATGGATATATATATATATATACGACAGTTACTATCGATATCAGAGATATTTTCCGTGATAGACTGCTTCCTTTTTGTGGACATCGACCGGTTTCGGGCGTTCGCCCATCATCAGGGAGCTTTTTGCCAAACAGTGTGATAACATAGATTTGCACAGAGCAAAGTTAGTTGATTTTTAAATATTTTTGTTAGGGCTTAACTAAGTTAAGAGTGGTGTTGGTACTTGAGCGGGAAAACGCTTGTTTAAGTCTTTAAAGGGGGTATATTGTACCCTTTGAAAATGGAAACATCCAACACGTGGGTATGTGTAACTTAAACTGTGAAAGAGATTTTACTTAATAATTTCCCACTCAGGTATTTCCGACACCTTCTCTTAACCTATTTAGGTCTTTAACAAAAACATTAAACAATCAATGTATCAACTAAATTTGCTCTGTGCAAATCTATGTTATCACATTGTTCCACAAAAAGCATCCTGATGATCGGCGAACGCCCGAAACCGGTCGATGACCACGACAAAAAGCAGGCTATCACGGAAAACATCTCTGATGCTTTCCAGCTCTGTGGAACCAACCACAACAAAATATCGACATTTCAAAATAAAAAAATTCTTTTCTTAAACCCTAAAAAAATATAAATTTTGAATTTCCTCCATCTTAATTATTGGATATCTAAAAAACTGTTCAGGTTCATATATGGTGACTTTATTTTGAAAATTTGAAACGAATGGAATATTTCCTACTTACTATATTTAATTCGCCATAATTCTTTTTTTTTTTTTTTTTTTTTACATTATGAACTAAACAAATACAGAGTATACGAAAGACCGTTTAAAAGATAATTTTGTTTCTATATTAGCGCTGTTTCTTATAAAAACTTTTACAGCCTAAAAAGTCGGGTATTACAATGTATTCTGCGTGTCGTTCATGTTTTGTATTTTAACGCACCATTTACTCAGGCCATATACCCCACACAAGTGTATACGTAAAATATGTGGTGGGATGAGAGGAAGATATCGAATTAGCAAGAATTAGCAGTGGATTTAGGTAGGGAACAAAGTTTGACAAGACTGCGGGTTAAGTTCAAGGAAGTGTTAAGTGGCAGTGGGTAATGTTAGACAGTTTGAGTTGAACTTCCATATCCTGTTTAAAGGCGATATGAGAGGAAGAAGCTGTTCTCTGATTTAATGTGTAATACATCATTGATTTCTGAATTCTTTTCAAGTACTTTCCACTGTTTTACTAAGTAGAAAAAGATAAATTCTTTTGCTGTTGCTTCCATTATGGGAGGTAAATTTTAGGAAGGAATAGTAATTAGTGAAAAAGAAAGTTTATAAAAGAAAAAGTAAACTCTCTACTCCTTTTAATACAATTATTCATAAAATGACAAGTCTTCTTTAAGAAAAACAAAATAGGCTAATAGAGCTATGTACCATAGTAAAGAAGGGAAATAGCCACGCCCCTTACCTTCCAAGATTCATTGCTTCAATAGTTTTCAAGATGTAACGACCCTGAAGAGGCTCATTGCAATTTGGGCGTGGTTTCTAGCAAAGTTGGGCAAAACGTAATTTCAAGTACAATTACGATTACTTACCAATTATTGTAACTTGAAATTGCAGAAATAAAATTACAATTACATATAATGGTAATTGGTAATAGCAATTACTTTCTGAAGCATTGTTAATGCAATTGTGGTTCACAATTACAATTACTGGTTGAGCCAAAGTAATGCAATTACCAAATACAATTACATGTGATTGTAATTGTACTTCTACAATTCCAAGTAATTTTGATACAATCACAAGTAAAATTGTAATTGGTAATTGCAATTATTAACGCCAAAATGGCACTAAAAAAAGTAATTAGATACAACTCAATAGACTGAATTCTCCTGAAATTTTTGCCAATTTTTAATGATAATTGGGAGTTCAAATTTATTTCACCCAAGAGATTATTCAGTGGAAATGTGGCAGAGTTTACTTTTGTCCAATTACTCAATTTTATTTTTTTTGTATTTGCATTTGTAATTCTATTACTGAAATACAAATACATCAATTGTAATTGAATTATAGGTAATTGTAATTACACTTACCTAGCTACAAGAAGAGCCTCAATTACAATTACAGTAATTAAAAGATATAATTACAATTACTTAAAACGATTACAGTAATTATAATTGGATATTAAAATTACTTCCGTGTAATTGTTTTTTGGAACCAGTTATTTCTGTATTTTGAACCATTTAACTGTATTCCTATTGAAAGTACAGTCCAATTTTGTTCATGTAATTGAAGGTGTAATTAAATACTCATGAAATTAATTACTGCCCAACACTGGTTTCTAGCAAACCACTGACTCGGCCTGAACCCAGAAACTCAACTGTTTTTCATGAAAATGGCCGCGGAAACATAAAAGATTAAAACTTCTTTAAAATTATAATTTTACGTATTTGTCCTAACTTAAATATAGAGGTGGTGGGGGAGGATAAGTACCATGTACTTGGCAGGTAGAAGAGTGAGGATTATAATATGGCCTACTAGAGCGCTCTGAAAACACTCATAACATAATATAGCATTTGAGATTAACGTCAAAATTCCCGTACAATTATCTTAAATAATTTTTTTTTTTCAATAAAAATAATACATTTTTATCTGTGAAGTTAACAAACTAAGTTTGATGGAAATCATTTTAGTCGTTTTCCCAAAAAATTCCAAGAAAAAACCTCATAAACCTATTCTCTATAAAATCGCACTTTCGGTTAACCAAATTTTCTTCAAATTCTGAATACTGTCAATACTATTAATGTGTATTAATTTTATATGGTGGTAAAAACCATAAATTCTACAAGAGTGATACTTTAGAGGAAAGCATGACGCTACTGTTCCCCCAAAACCTCTTAAAATTCAATTCTCCTAAAAAAAAAAAATGTTTCAAATAAAAATTATAGGTATATTTGTGTGTAGACAGTAGGTAATCGATGTTTAGCGAAAATCGTTGGTGCCAGCCAATTTCGAGAAAATAACGGAAAACTGAAAAATAATCAGTACAGTCGTATTTTTGTGTGATAGTTTTTTTATCTGAAATCTTCGTGTCTGATGCGTTGGTAGTTAATGCCTAATTGGAATACCAAGTTTGACCTCTCTGTGACTTTTTGTTTTTGTTAACGCATACAGACAAACACACGTGAGGAGGAGTGAGGAGTCTACACACTTTTTGTTATATATAGAACTGAACCGCTATTTTAACTCAATGTATAGTTTAGTAACTGGTAACTCTTGTGGTTTAACATTAGGCGAACTTCGCAGGCTATTTAAGCTTAGGTGCGAATCGCTATATCTGAACTACACTCCTTGGATAGAGAGGGATGTTACACTGTAGAAATTCTCGGTCTGTGGAAAATGTTTTCCACTTCTTAGCAGAATGTAGTATTCTCTCTGAATTGCGCGTTCTTTATCTTGGTCAGAGAGTGATGACAAGGCCTTACCTCATAGCTCTGCTGAATATTAATAATTGCCTAGCCCTCATAAAATATGCTCGACATGCCTGGAATTATCGCTATGAACTGATACAGGAGTTCAACTTTTGATTTACCTACCTAACCTAAATTTTCTACTTTTTCATGCATATACTTTGTATTTATGTATTTTAATTAATTCCAGTTTTTATTTTTGTCTTCTTCTTTTGTTTTGTTCTTTTCATTTGTATATATAATTTCGATTGGTGTATTTATTTTATTACTTATGTAATTATTCATTTATTATTATTTTTTTTTTTCTAAGTTTAGGAAATATAAATTAAAATTGAATTATGCATAAAACACATACATTGTTTAAGTTTTGTTTTTCTTTCTCATTTGTATTAACGACTCCGACTGACGGATGTTTATCGATGCCGATAATTACTCTGTTCATCTTTTTTTTTTTATATATGAATTGTAATCATTTAATTAAAAATGTCCTATTATTATTATTATCACACACACACACACATACACACACACACACACACACACACACACAAACCATTCGCTAATGATCTCACAAGTCGGAGCACCCTCCCTAAAAATACAAACAATCAATAGGAACAATAACAGGAGGAATAAGAAGAAGATAGATTACAGCTCAGGACAGTGCACTGAATGTCACCGTAAAAGACCCCAGGCAATGCAGCCCTACATTTTCTCGACCTAGGAAGGAGCCTCAAATAACCGATAATGGGACGAGAAAAAACTGCCCGGAGACTCGCAATACGTATAGTGAAAATTTCGCCACAAAAAGTGCCCTAATAATAATAATAATAATATCTATATGAATAATAAAATGAAAAAAAAACAAAGCGTTTTCTTTAAAAAAAAAAAAAAATCTGGTGTGAAACACGATTTCCTCTTACTACGAAATGGGCAAATTTTCTTCACACTTACAATTCTTATTTAGTGTTTAAAACGTCGACATATTTCTGGAGAAAATCACAAAAAAACTTAAAAATTTATTCAGGGAAGTTAGACTTCCGCTCAATCGCATTTCTTCAAACTAGTTGAAATGTATGTCTAAAGAAAATCGTTGGAGCCATTTTTGAAAAAAATCAGAAAAAAACTGAAAAAAAAAAAAAATCAGTAAAGTGACATCTCTGATTGATGGATTTTGCTAGAAATCTTCGTGACTCACACATGCACACACGCGCGCATACAGACCATTTTTTGGAAACCACTTTTTTGGACTCAGAGTACCTCAAAACGTGAATTTCAGATGCAAACACGAATTTCGAAAAACTGGCACGATCGCAATACATCCTCTTACTATTATTAGTAAGTGAAAGGAAAATAGATATCTAATCATATTAAAAAAATATTAAAACAAGCAATTCTTTATTATAATATAAACAATAAGAAAGCAATAAGAATTATCAGACACTTTTAAAACTCTAAACAAACTAATTTATATCGATATGGTTCGACAAGAATACAAGACGTAGTTTTTTTAAAACTAAGGAAACCACTCTTTAGACAAAGTATTGACCCTTTCTTCTACAATATGCAAATTATATGTGAAAATTATACATATTACTTTCATAGTTTCTTATCAGTAATGTCTAACCGTTTTCAGAATTGTTGCGGAATTTTCCATTAACCTTGCTCACAAGTTCACATGTAAGTAATTCTAATTAAATAGATTTTGGATTGTATTGTTTAATTAATGAAAATATATTTCTTTATATAAACTGAAAACTTTATAGAAGAAAAAAAAAGTAGATACGTATATATGTTTTTATTTTTATATTGTAAATTTTTTCAAATTTGTTGTATTCTTTTGTATAGTTTTCCAGAGGCTCCATAATTTTTTTCGAAAAATGTTACAAGCAAATAGTGTTACGTAGACTTATGTACCTATGTGTAGTTAGAATTCGACGTATAAGTATATAATAGAAAATCTTTGAAATCGTTTTCGTTACTATTTCGAAGAAATCAAGAACTTAATTAGTAAAATCCCACTTTCGATTAACGGATTTTCTTCAAACTTAAAATTCTAGTAACTCTTTTGAGATATTAATATTTTTTGAATAGATGAACCGTATATTTTTATTGGATGATCATATATTATAGGAAAGTTTAGGAGCAGCAGCTTCCCTTTCCGAACTAATAATCTAGAAAAATATTTCGAACAAAAGGTATTTCTTTTTCCTTGGCAACTGTGTTCGTATGCAAATTCCCATTATTCTCTCTTTCCACTTATTCCTGTCGTTCCAATCCCATTCGTGCATTCCTTTCGCAAACTTTCTTTCCTGTATGTCATATTATATCCATGCCTTTCTCAGACGTCTTTTCCTTCTCGAATAAAAAGTAAGATACTTATTTCTGTATAGTTAGTATGCGATGTTACAGGGCTGTTTTCAAGAACATTTATTTCTTATGAAAGTTTGCAAGGGCTTACCAGATATTGTGGGAATGATCTTTCACTTTATAGTCGGATTCAGTGAATGGTTTGTCACACATATAGCATGAGATTGCTTCATTAAATGCAATCACTACTTCAACGGATAACGGGTTCATAGTAGTATTTAAGGTATATATTGTTTTCCATCTTTTCTGCGATATCTTTTAAGTAATGAACGCAGTGTTTAGCTGCATTCTCATTACTGTAAATATATGGTTTGGTGGGCAGATTATGGTATACTCCTCAGAGTTCAGTGTTATAAGAATATAACATTATATGTTAGTTAATATATATAATTACTAGAAAATGAATAATGGTTTGAAAAAAATAATGATGTTTGAATTGCCATTTAAAAAATAAAACTTTAGATACAAATATGGCGCGCCAAGTTCCGTAAAGTCACGCTCAAGGTTTATTATCTTTTGATAGTGAAAAACGCTGGAAATATAGAAAAATAAACTCAACTTCCTAACTTAAAAAAATTGCCGACATGGGGTATCTGCTGCATGCACCTACTAAGGGAGTGGTAACCCCAAGGGTTACCACAGCGCAGCACTTCATGCACTTCGTAAGAACGTATTATGATACGCTCAAACTACATACACTCTACCCTTTACAGATAGACAGTGCACAAACTAGGGTCTTCTTCCCACGTTAATTGGCATAAGCCAAGGGTGAAGGAAGGGATTAGCTCAGTGTTAGCGTACTGGACTAGCAACGCGATGGTTCCGGATTCGAATCCAGCATGCTGTCCTTAGATTTTCTTTTCCTAGCAGCCTCTACAACAGTCCGGTACAAGTCTGGTGATGAGCAGTGTTGAATACAGCTAGAGAACACTGCTTGGAGGCCAGCAGTGCACGGAGAAGGCTTCGGGGACACAATAGATCTTTCAGGTTGCTGTGCAATAATCCCCTACAACAATCTACAATCTACTTCTTATGAATATTATATACTTGACAGAAAAGTGTATTTGATTCGAAACGCCACTTCTGAGGGAAAGCCTAACGTTCCCCCTTCCTAAAATGAATTTTCTAGGAAAAATGTCTTTCAGATAGAAATTGCAGCTCTTTAAACATAGAGTTGATATAACTAGTGTTAAAAAAATCGATGAAGCCAATTTTTTGAGAAAAACTAGAAACACCACTCAGTAAACTGGTACTTTTGGTGGACCGATTGTGATCAAAACCTTGTTATAGAATACTCTCATTGAACTTAAACGTAATATCAATTTGAATTTTCTATATTCACTTTTGAGTTATGCTGAACAAATACACACACACACACACACACACACACACACACAGTATACGAAATAGATATCAAAAAATTATTATGGATGCTGATGAGTTGCTGAAATCGTTGTTGCAGTTTATTGAGGACGTAGTTTCCTGGATTAAAGCATATATATCCAGGATTAAGTCAAAGTAGCGTAGTCCTTGATCTCTTTGTTTCCAAAGAATTTTAGTAAGAATAGTTAATTTTCAGTAAGGAAAGATCTCATTTCCAAACGCCGAAGAGAATAAAATTTCTTCGCTTATATTTAGAAGTGCTTAGCTACAGTTTATCTTTGGAACCGATTTGTTCATCCAATTCGATTTGGAACCAATCCTTAACGGATTTATAAAACACGATAGAGTATAGGACTCACGATAAGTAGCAAAGTTATGTCTTGTAAAACAAATTCTTTCATTTGAGTTTTGTGTTCAAATAAATACGTCCGCAGTCGAACTGTGTCTAATGCGTGGTAAGTCAAGCAATACTATTTACTATGTCTGTGTATTTTGTTTCTTCGAAAATTTTGCCCACTGCGTTCTGTAACTCTGTTAAGTTGATGCAATACTAAAATAATGTAATATTATTGAGTTAGTATGTTCTTCTTCTTGTGGTGAGGTTGCTTCTGATTTAATCGTCACTGTGTTGGTCGATAAAGTCAGTATAAGTGAATTTGTTTTCTAATTTGGTAGGTATTATT
>JAAEAF010007929.1:0-11277 GCA_011037195.1 Triatoma infestans
CTATATCAGGTGGGATTCCCACCTGCCCTCTACTCTTGTCGTTCATATTCCAAGAAAAGTTCAGAAGAACAAAAAAAGATGAAAGAACAAGTCAAGATTATATAAAAGTAATGAACTAATGTATCACTCTTTACTAAAAAGAAAAATAAATAAAAAATCACACACACACCCACCACATAAAAGAAGAGAAGAAAAGTAAAAAAACTTTGTTTAAAAGAAAATCAAAAGAAAAGATAGAAGTAAGAACGAAGACCCATTATTTTGCTTTAAATAACAATACGACAAACTAATCATGTGGAAAAAATTAGGTTTTATTAACAAGAAAATATATAAATTTGTATATTGTAAATAGAAATCGGAGCGAACCCAGTACAGTCCACAACTAATACTGTATGCTACTAGATCTACTAGAAGTTTAGTAAAAGTCCATAATTGAAAACATGTTTGTCAATTACTGTTGTAATCATGGCAATCTGGAAAAGTCTTGTGAATGTTTCTTTCTTTGGAGACCCAAGTCTTGACAGAAAGTTGCATTCCAGTAGGTATAGTCTATAGAATAACCGTCCCAACGAAAAGCAGAAAAATTACAAAAATTGAAAACTGATGTGAAAAAACACTGACCACACTTCCTGTTACAGCAATTTTCAATGAGCTAATTGACAATTTTTTTTCCCATTTTTTTGAAACGTTCAATAAACTGGAATTGCAGCAGTCTAGTGCAAAGTTGTAGCTGTCTAATGCAAAGTTGTAGCAGTCTAGTGCAAAGTTGCAGCAGTCTAGTGCAAAGTTGTAGCTGTCTAGAGCAAAGTTGTAGCAGTCTAGTGCAAAGTTGTAGCAGTCTAGTGCAAAGTTGTAGCTGTCTAGAGCAAAGTTGTAGCAGTCTAGTGCAAAGTTGTAGCAGTCTAATGCAAAGTTGTAGCAGTCTAGTGCAAAGTTGCAGCAGTCTAGTGCAAAGTTGTAGCAGTCTAGTGCAAAGCTGTAGTAGTCTAGTGCATAGTTGTAGCAGTCTAGTGCAAAGTTGTAGCAGTCTAGTGCAAAGCTGTAGCAGTCTAGTGCAAAGTTGTAGCAGTCTAGTGCAAAGCTGTAGCAGTCTAGTGCAAAGTTGTAGCAGTCTAATGCAAAGTTGTAGCACTCTAGTGCAAAGTTGTAGCAGACTAGTGCAAAGTTGTAGCAGTCTAGTGCAAAGTTGTAGCAGTCTAGTGCAAAGTTGTAGCAGACTAGTGCAAACATTGTAGCAGTCTAATGCAAAGTTGTAGCACTCTAGTGCAAAGTTGTAGCAGTCTAGTGCAAAGTTGCAGCAGTCTAGTGCAAAGTTGCAGCAGTCTAATGCAAAGTTGCAGCAGTCTAATGCAAAGTTTTGTAAGCAGGTTAGTGGCAAAGTTGTAGCAGGTCTAGTGCAAAGTGCGCAGGTCTAGGCAAAAGTTGTAGCCGTCTAGTGTGCAAAACTCGCAGTAGTTCTCGTGCAAAGCTGTAGCAAGTCTAGTGCAAAGTTGTAGCAGTCTAGTGCAAAGTTGTAGCAGTCTAGTGCAAACTCGCAGCAGTCTCGTGCAAAGTTGTAGCAGTCTAGTGCAAAATTGTAGCTGTCTAGTGCAAAGTTGTAGCAGACTAGTGCAAACATTGTAGCAGTCTAATGCAAAGTTGTAGCACTCTAGTGCAAAGTTGTAGCAGTCTAGTGCAAAGTTGTTGCAGTCTAATGCAAAATTTAACTTTGCGAAAACCTTAAAATCAATTTTGCCATAAGAACGTTGCATAGAAAAGTGGTAGAACTAAGTATACATGTTTAGTTAGATGCAAGTTTAACGAAACATTTGTTTTCGACAAAAATGCTAAAACATCAAAAAAATTCATATCTTATTGCAGTCAGCTTTACTAATTCTCTTCGAGTTTCAGCCAGCCTTTTAATGGTCCGACATGAGTTATAAATTGTGAAGTTATACCATAGTAGTCCATTAATATTAGAACTTACAGAGGCGTGCTTAAAGCAGTGCACTTCTTCCAGACCACACAACAATCAATTTTTTGGGGAACATCTTTTAACTCAAACTGACAGCCTCTTAACCACACTCACACACACACACGTAAATGAGTGGCTGCACCCCGCTGAGCTTCCAACCATCCAAACGGATTTAGAGGTACAATTCGATACTGACATTTTTACAGATGGAGGCAAAGAATTTAACTTTGTTGGATGCGCATACGTCGTCATAAAATTGGAGCAGGTGGTTGTTCACGAAATATCGTCTCGGGGCATATTGCTCAAACAATCAGGCTGAGCAATTTTTCATAGTCAAAGCTTTAAATTGGATTGAATGTAATTCGTTTTTGGGAGAAAAAATTAGAATCTCCACAGATAGTCGCATCACCTTGGACTCTTTGCAGAATAACGATATCCACTACCCTATAATCGATATGATAAGGAAGAGGCTTTGTAGACTGCAGAATAGATGCACAATTTCATTCTCATGGGTCAAGGCCCATGTGGGTATTGACGGAAATGAGATAGCTGACCAAATGGCGAAAACAGCGTCCAAGGATTCTGGTTTGGCGATTGCTTACAAGTACCCCAAATCGGCACTGGAACAATGGACGCATCAACGCAGCATGGAAGCTTGGCAGCAACTCTGGGACAATTCGACCACGGGTACTCTCACTAGAGAATTTCTTCCTTCTGTGGAGCGCCGTCTCCAAATGCACCACTTCGTCATTGGCTATGGGTTGACTCAGCTTCTTTCTGGACATGGGAAAATGGCACATTATCTGAACACATAACCGAAACTGCATTTTGTACATGTGATTCTTCTTCGGTTCAGACAGTCGACCAAGTCTTGTGGGAATGCGAATGCTTGCAGCCGGCGAGGCAGTTACTCATGCAGCAGGTGGTGACTCAGGACAAATCTACATTGCTTCAATCAAGATTCTTTGCACACTTCAATAATTATGTCAAAAGAGAAATAACATTCATATACAATAGTAATGTTACTTCTTGAATAATTGAAGTAATAATAATAATACAGTGAAATATAAAATAAAGAAATAAATAATAGACAAAAAAAAAATAAAGAAATAAATAAAAAATTGAATATATGATATATATAAAAAAATAAAAACACACAAAATCAAATAATATATTACGATTAAATCTCGTATATATATAAAATCATGATAAAAAAAATAAAAATGAATAATAAACAAATAAAAAAGAGAACGTAATATGTATCTAAATAGTAATTTGTTGGTGATGGTTCGCAAGATGGAAAGCATTCAAGAGAAATCTTCCGTGGTAGAATGCTTCATTGTGGTCATCGACGCATCTTCCACAAACCCCCATCCTCGTTATTTAACTGTGTTAACCAAACCCGTTTCGGGGGTTTCGCCCATCTTCAGGATGCGTTTTTTAGACAGTGTGACGACACAGACTCGCACAGAGCAACCTTAGAGAGTTAGTGTGAAACTAAGGTTGCTCTTTGTGAGTCTGTGTTGTCACACTGTCTAAAAAACGCATCCTGAAGATGGGCGAACGCCCGAAACCGGTCGATGACCACAAAATGAAGCAGGCTACCACGGAAAATGTCTCTGATATAATAGTAATTGTTGTAAATCAAGTTAATTAATGTTATTTCTTCCCTTCATTAATTTGTGTTGTCGTATATCCGTACTTTAATATTTCGTACTATTTTTACATAAGTGTAAATAATTTTAAATGTTTTCATGTTCATAATAAATAATTTTGTCCGCATAAATATGTATTTTAGTTTGAATGTAAGCTGTGATGTGCATTTTATACATGTATTAATATTTTGTAAATTTCATGTAGTGCTCAAATGAGCGGAGAACGATGGTAATAAAGATATTTAAAAAAACACACACACACACATTCTGTTGTAGTACAATAGTTTACAGAATGTCGTTAGAGCTCTTTAAAGTCATTAGAGAAAATTTTGAATAAAAAATTAGTAAAGGTGCATATTTCTTGACGTTTTTTGACTAGACAAAAGATAAGTTTGAGCTTTTGGCAATTCATCCTTTTTGTAACAATCACGTGTTTATATATATATCACTCTCTGTTACTCCTAGGAAGAGGAAGTAGTGCGAACGTGCCAGATTTTCGAAATTAAGTTTTCACCGGAAATAATGTTTTGGGGCTCTGTTTTGGGGAATATGAAAAAAAAACGTTTATAGCGAAATGTTAACAGAATTTTTAAAAGTCGCAGGAAGCTCAAACTTGCTATTATATGCTACCACTGACTGATCAGGCGGGAATATTTCCGGCAAAATCCATCAACAGGAAGTGCTACTTTATTGAATGGTTTTTTAGTTTTTCGTGGTTTCCTCGAAAACAGCTCCAACTATTTTCATTAAACTTCATATACTATCTCTACACATTTAAATACCTATCACTTTCATTTGAACCATTACAAACATACATAAACAAATAAGAGACCATTTGCTAACACTTCTATCATGCTCAGGAGACCTGAAAATTATACATATTGTAACGCAGCTAGTGGTGCCATCTAGAAGAGAAGGCAGGTACCTAAGGTTCTCTTAGTGGCCGCAAGAAGCGCTGGCGAATAGTCCTATCTAGAAGAATTGAGAAGAGTCTGGAAGGTTCGCTACCAGTATAAATAGAGGGACCACAGAGAGTTGAGAAAGTTTTTCAGTTACAAACGAAGTCACTAGTTTGTGAAAAGTGTACAAAAAGTGAACAAAGTGAACTTTTGTGGTTTAAACTGTGAAATAATTTTTATTAAGCTGTAATTTATTGTGTATAACAATAAATTGGTGTTTTCTTTATTGAAGTTTAGAGTATTTTATCTATACGAACCCACTTAAAACTAATTGCAGTAGCTAGTTTAGAGGGAAAAACGTTACAATATTTAAGCTGAAAACTCGATTTAGAAAATTTGAAATGGACGCACTCTCTTACATCAGAAAGAGTAAGTACAAAATATGATGTCCCCCACACATTAGGTAGTAATAATAATTTGAACTGTTTAGGTGTAGAGCGAACGGTCAGGCCAACCTGACCACTGATTACTGAAGGTAGAACTTGCCCAGCCAGCCGAGCTTACTTGTATAATTGCAATACTAAATTTACTTGTATACTTGCAGATATGAAGCGGTAGGCGATGAAGAGATAGTGGGCCGTTGTCCCTGGCCGTGGATAATATCGCAAGGATTCTGTCTGGCCGTGTTCGACCAGGACAAAGCCAGCTGGGACGATGCCGAACAGAGATGTCGGACATTGGGTGGCCATCTGGCCTCAGTCAGGAGTCAGTATGATCAGGATGTTGTGGACAGGCTGCTCCTAAACAGGTGATTTACATGCATTACTTGATTTCCTTATTGTCAGCTCCGTCCATGATAATGAACGCAGCGAACTGGGACAACCCAACCTTACTATTTTATAACTTGTTTTTGCAACAGTTTTGAAAATAGATATGCGATTTTAATTTTTCTCTCAACAGTTGCACTCGATTTCTTAGGCAATTTCTTGATTTAGAACAGAAACCTTTTGGTGAACCAGATCTGTTTATTATTATTTTCTAGATTTTAGCATGACTGCCTCAATTTTGCTAACATAAAATAATATTAATTGTGCAATCGAATAATAATTTTTCTTTCAGCAGTAATAATCTCCTTCTGTTTTCTCCCCCCCCCCTTGCACTTTCTATATTTCGTCCCACAAACGAAAACATAACAACACCACTAAATCTGACAAATATGAAAAAGAAAGTCAATCATGCAGAATTAGGGATTAAATAATGTGTTCTCATATGTGTGTGTGTTCTCACATTGTACAGGTGTACAATTACTTTTGACCTTTGTTTATGGAATATTGTTTTCATTGTTGAATTTGTGTTTGTGTGCAAAGTAGGTTTTCTTTGTACTTTTGCACTTTAACCAATAAAGTGTCAGCTGGTAGCATCATATAGTAATTCATTTAATTATGAACCATTCCGAAGATCCATGAAAATATTATTTCTGAAAGAGAAACTGGTGTAGAAATATTTTTGACATTCATTATTTTATTAATTCCATACGTTAGTTTGGAAATAATAAAACCGACTGTTCGGATGGTCATAGACCAAGGTGTTGTCCGTATTATATCACTTATTTCTGATTGTATTATACAGATATAGTTAGTGTATGATCTTGTCAAACAAATGCGGTAAGTGGACTGTATTTGAGGTGTAGTTCTTAATGCGGGGAAACAGAGAATAGTAATTTCAATAATAATGAATAATAGAACGCTTACCTTGTAAGATGTGGACACCGGCGTAGCAACGCCCCAAGGAAAGGGATCCCAAAAGGAAAAGAGAGTCGACTCCCCCACTCCCCTGGCCCCAGATACCTTTGTGAACGTAGATGGTGTACTCCAGTCTAAAAGGCGAGCAGATTGAAGGCCAATTAGGCATAAGTAGATTCCTTTGTATGATGTTCTCTACTCAAGCAGGGAACATGCGGTGTAACGAGAATAGCGGAAAACTGTGTACCCGTGAAAATGCGGTGTAACGAAAGAGGTGAGAAACGAGACGCTCGTATACTTGCGGCAAACAAACAGAGAGAAAACGAAACACTCAATATGCGGGTAGCACGTGGAAAAAGTAGAGCACTTCCGTGCGCGTACGAGCGAGGGTGCAACAGAATAAGTACAAAACCAGCAGAGAACTAGCGGAGAACGAACTGATTGTAGGTAATACGGAGAATGTACAATCGGAAGTTATCGTAATTACGAAAACGGCCGAAAGTGACATATGTGTTACAAAAAGTATACATTGGGGGACAAAAAGGCGTCAAGAGATTAAACATACCGCCCACCTAAAATCGTTAAGATTTTACTGAGGGTACCATAATGGGAAAATTCAAGGAAGGATAGGGTATAAGGAATCAGGGAAAGCAGGGAGATAGGGATAGTGGGGTGAGTTGTACTCAGCCCTGGATAGGAAGAGGAATGGGACTGCGCACCGGACGAGTGACAACGCCGTCACGGGTGCGAATGGAGGCGACGCGGGAGATACGATCGGGCCCAGGGAAGAGGTTAAGGATGCGCCCCAATGGTCACGAAGGCGGAGAGGTGTTGGCAGACTTGATGTATACTACGTCGCCCACGTTGACTGGAGTGGAAGGACGATTCCACTTGTGGCGTTGATTAGCAGAATTAAGGTATTCGCGGGTCCAACGCTTCCAGAAAACCCGCAACAAGTGTTGCAAATAGCACCAACGATGGCGAATCGATGCGGATGCAGGAACCGGAAGTTCCGGCAGAGACAATAGCGGAGAGCCAATCAGAAAATGTCCTGGGGTTAGATAGCCACTCGGTTCATGCGGATCCACAGAAATAGGAATAAGCGGACGGCTATTCAGTACCGCCTCGATGCGTGCGAAGAGAGTGAAGTATTCCTCCGCCGTACAGGGTCGATCCCCAACAAGGCGCGTCAACAAGGTTTTTACAGACTTCACCCCAGCCTCCCATAAGCCACCGAAATGAGGTGCATAAGGCGGATTGAACACCCAGTTCACCGATCTGGCAGATAGATGTTCATGAATTGATGGGGAAGAGCTTCGAAGAAACTCCGATGCATTACGCAACTCCCTGGAAGCACCAACGAAATTGCGACCACAGTCTGAATAAACAGTGTTGGGCAATCCTCGGCGGGCGACAAATCTGTCAAGTGCTGCTAAAAAACACTTCGTGGAGAGATCTGAGGCAAACTCCAAATGAAGGGCTTTGGAAGCGGAACATACGAATAAACATAGATAACCCTTAGTTAGTTGGTATTTGCGAAGTGTTGAGGTGCGAGTGGAAAACGGACCAGCGAAATCCACTCCAACATGAGCGAACGGTCGTATAAATTCGACGCGGTGTGCCGGAACGGCGCCATTAAGGGTTGACAAGTCTGAGCCCTAAAACGGTGACACGTAATGCAGCTGTGTAAGAGAAAGTATCCAAAATTGCGAACGAATAGCGAGTAACACATTGTTAGGGCCAGCGTGTAAATACATAACATGAAAGTGAACACATATAAGTCGAGATAGATGCGCCACCTTTGGCAACAGTAGGGGGTGCTTTGACTGAAAACTTAACTTAGAGAGGGTCAGTCTCCCGCCCACCCTGATGAGACCGGTTGAATCCAAAAAAGGGACAATTTGGAGTAAGCAATGGCGATGGCAGCGTTAGAATTCAAGTCTCGGGTGAGCTGGGGAAAATACTGACGCTGAGTAATTCGCACTAACGTTAACTCAGCCTGAGTCAGCTCTGACGCGGACAACGGTCCCTGAAACAAATCAGATTTAAATTTAGCAGCTCGAGCGTTATTAATAAAGCGGGTTATCCAGGCGAAAACACGTTTGAGTTTAACCAATGAAGAAAAGTTTTGAATGTAGTCTGTTAAATCAGAGTTTGACGAATTTACAGAAATTAAACACTGCGGTTCAGCGGGTGACACGAGAGTAAGATTAAGTTGGGCACTGTCAAACGGGGCAGGCCAACCACCAACAGCAGAATTTAAGAAGGCAGGGCCACGAAGCCAAAATCGCATTTTGTCATCGTTAATGAAGTTACACGGCAATATAGCTCTGGTGGCTAAATCAGCTGGATTGTCGGAGGTGGGTACATGAGCCCACTGGGCTTGTGAAGCAAGCTCACGAATAGTAATTACTCGGTTTGAAACAAAGGTGTTTAACAAGTGAGGAGGTGTGTGCAGCCAGTGAAGCACGTCACGCGAATCGGAGAAGAAATGTATCCTTGAAGGAGCACGAGTGAAAAGAGAAAAATCGAGCGAAGCATATAAACGAGTTAAAAGTAAAGCAACGCACAACTCGAGTCTAGGAATAGTGAGCGGCTTTAATGGAGCTACACGGGATTTAGCAATCCATAACGTAGGCGTAACGAGGGCGTAATCACGAAATACAATATACAAAACAGCGGCATAGACCTGTGCGGAAGCATCGCAGAACCCAGCAATGTCTACGATTGAGGGACTTGAATGTGATAAGTAGCGGGGAATGCTAAATCGTGATACAAGAGGTAGTTGTTCGAGAAGCTTATTGGCGGTTGAATTTAAGTGAATAGGTAACGGGTCATCCTAATCTAGATTTGCGATCCATAACTGTTGCAGCAGAATTTTTAACGTGGACGTAATGGGAGCTAAAAAACCTAAAGGATCGAAAATACGAGCAATGTATGAAAGCAGATTTCTTTTGGAGAGCTCACCTTCGAATGGCGAAACAGAAAAACGAAACGTGTCAGATAATGGATCCCATAGGATTCCCAGAATTTGAATTGAAATATCATCAGCGTGAAATCGTATCGCAGAACAATGCGGATCATCCTGCCATTCATTGAAGAGGTCTGAGTGGTTTGATGACCATTTTTTCAAGGTGAATCCACCTTTATTTAGTAATTCAATGAGTTGATGGCGAAGTGTCTGTGCGGCACCAATATTAGGGGCACCGGTGATGATATCATCGACGTATGTGCAATGCCGGAGCGCCTGAGAGGCAAGAGGAAATCGTTCACCCTCATCATGCGCGAGTTGAATGAGAACACGCTGAGCCAGAAAGGCAGAAGGAGTTAGACCGTATGTTACAGTGTTGAGCTCCTTTTCTTGAATGATCGCGTTGGAGCCAGTACGACAAACAATGTGTTGGTGTACGCGATCCTCCGGACGCACCAATATTTGGCGATACATTTTCTCGATATCGGCGCACAACGCCACGGCATGCAAACGAAATGATAATAAAATGGCATGAATATCCCATTGAAGTTTGGGCCCTGACATTAAGCAATCGTTAAGAGAAATGTTGTTAACATCTTTAGCGGATGCGTTAAATACCACTCTGATTTTACACTAGTCTTTCTGAGTTTTCCATACCACGTGATGAGGAATTATATATTTCGCGGAGTTGATAGCGTTCGACATATGCTGCAGGCTTAGATATTCGCGCATAAATTGATTATAAGCATTGAACTGAGACGGAATTTTATGAATTTATTTTCATTATTTTATTTTATTATTTTTGAGTTTATTTTCGAGACGATTGAGTGAATGGATCGGCGAGTAAGCGTTAACTGTGAGTGTAGAGGCTTCGGTCTTCAAAGGCAGTGAAACGACATAACGCCCATCAGAATTGCGAGTGTGCGTCGTAAAAAAATGCTCCTCCACTCTATCACCATCTGGGTTAGATATATATGAAGTGGGGATTTCTTCGATAGCCCAAACGTTTTGCAGTTGAGCGGATATATCGCACGACATATGAAGCGAAATGGGGTCTACGAAAGTTTCATCATTTTCAAGAGGTCCAAGTATAACCCATCCAAATTGGGTTGAGATTGCGGAAGGAGTAGTAGTATCGGTGCCGTAAGAATTTTGCAAAAGCAGTTGCGGAAACACGTCTGCGCCAAGCAAAACATCAATTGGAGAAGGAGTGTCAAATGTAGGATCGGCCAATGCTAAGTGCCTGAAACGAGACATGACGTCAGAAGAAATTTGTTTAGCGGGTAGCATCGGCGTAATAGAAGGCATAACCAATGCTTGGAATGACAATTTGAAGTCGGAAACACGAGAGTGTAGCGTTAGGCCGGTGATGCCCGTAGCGGAAGTACGTGTATTACCCACACGTGACACTTGAGTTCGTATACGATTCACAAATAAACCTAATGCATGTACGCAAGATTGTGTGACTACCGATACTTGTGATCCCGGGTCAATAACGGCGCGAATAGTACGACTCTGGCCCATTGAGTCCATTATAGTGGCGGTTAAGGTACCTAGTAACACCGTTGGAATATGGGGGTTTGATGAATTGAATAAACAAGTTTGTTCAGGAACATTAGAATCTGCGGTAGAAACAGAATTAATTTGAGGTGAAGCTTTATTGACTGACTGCGAGATAGGTGAATCACGGATAACCTGTGGATGCAACAGTGTGTGATGGCTGTTGGAATTACATAAGCGGCAAACCGATTTAGATTTGCAGTATCGCCGGACATGTGAACCGAAACAATTAAAACATTTTTCTTGTTGGCGTATAAAGTCATATCTTCGATCTAAGGTGAGAGCGGCAAATTGGGGACACGAAAACACCGAGTGAGCGGATTTACAGTACACACAAATTTGAGCGGATGATCTGGAGCGCTGTACCTTTGACATCGATTTTCTGAGTGAAGATGAAGAATTCAACATAAATATTTGCTTAGAATTCGATTTGAATTCCTTGACAGCTGTAGGGCCATGAGTGTTGAATGAAATACCGGGCGACAATTCCAATATT